>JANRMT010062820.1:4219241-4249229 GCA_026402145.1 Polypterus bichir lapradei
CTCGCTTCTAATTGTTTCGCTGCCTTCTTAATTATATAATGCATGTTTTCTAAAGCGCGTTTTGTAGCTCTTCCTGGCTTTCTACGTAATGCGTGATTACGTGAGAGGCGTGATGATGTCATACGAAACTCCGCCCCTCCAGCTGAACTCCATTACAGTAAATGGAGAAAAACAACTTCCAGTTATGACCATTACGCGTAGAATTTCGAAATGAAACCTGCCCAACTTTTGTAAGGAAGCTGTAAGGAATGAGCCTGCCAAATTTCAGCCTTCTACCTACACGGGAAGTTGGAGAATTAGTGATGAGTCAGTCAGTCAGTCAGTCAGTCAGTTAGTTAATACCGGGAATGCCTGTAAAACATCTTAGATTCACGAGTAGCGATTTGGGTAGTGAACACTTCGATGAATGAAACCTGTTATCTTTACAAAGGTTGACAAACAAGGAACGTAACTTGAACACAACACGTCCTCCAAATACAAACCTGATTGAAAGAAATAATGATAATCAAATCCTTGATGACAGCAACACTCATAACAGTGACAAAACAATTACATTGACAATCATGTTACGTTATTTTTAAAATATTTCCTTTTCTTTTTCATAACTTCTTTAACACAGTACTTCTCCGCTGCGAAGCGCGGGTATTTTGCTAGTTTATTAATATATACATAGTACTGTATATTATATCTGCTAAATTTAGGTCTTGTTCAAAGAATGTCTGAGCCTACCCACATAAACACACCACACTGAGGCTAATATACAATTGCCAATTAATGTAACCTACATGTCTTTGTGAATGTGTGAACAAAACGGGAGTGTCTGGATGCACAGGAAGAAAAAGCAAACTCCACAGGCAATAACCAGGTGTGTGAGGCAGCAGAAGTAACTAATGTGCAGCCATGCCACCCTGCAGAGAATTCCGCAAGTATAAATCTCAGCTACATTTTCATTTAGTATGGCACCAATAGCGTTTTGTTCCCCACTGGACTGACCTCTTGGCCAAAGAGAGGTTTTTTTCATCTGTGATTCCAAATCAGAAGAAATTGTTTGGCAATGGAGAGATTTTTACCATTATATTATACCCTTAGCACTAGTCTATGAGAAACATCAAAATAAAGCAACAAGACAGCATTGCTTTGTTTGAAGTGGATCAAATATTTCAAACAATATAGTGACATCATAAACCTTTGTTCCATCAACTAAACCCATTGTGTGGACTGGCTAGCTCAAAGGATATATTAGGTGCTGGAAGGTTTCACAAATTAATGTAAGTACGTAACTTTCCCTAAAATGGATTATTTTATGTTACAAGAAAAAAATCAAACGTATTCTATAATGTTGTTTTTAAAAATTCAATAGCCAATAAATGTCTCAGACATATTATGGAACATTTGTGAGAATACCTGATGTAGAACCTGGTTTATTTTCTTCAGGGCAGTGAACATTTATGTAGCCTAATTCTGAGGTCTTAATATTGCTGGATTTTTGCAGATTTCTGGCAAAGAATAAAACAAATAAATGGAAAAAATATATATGCCCTGGATTGACTTCAATGTAATATAAAATCTAGAAATGTTAAATATATAAGCCTATTCAGCTGGCACAATGGAGTGTTGGTTAGAGCAGTAGCTCATAGTAGTTCTACATTCCTGGGTTCAAATCTCAGACCAGGCACAATCTGGGTTAGGTTAATAAGCAAGTCAGAATAACTGGTATATCTAATTTAGTTGAGCTTATACAAGTGTGAGTGAGTATATTCAGAGACACACTGTTGAAACCATACTAAAATAAGCAGATGTGGAAAGATTAATTGACAATAAGCCAATAAAATCCTGAAGAAAATGGTGATATGTTAAACAAACATATGAGATTACTGCCACCAAAACATTATATCTGGTAATCAGAAGTGAGCAGTTAAGTATTGCCAGATAATTCATTCAGGAAATCATTTGTAAGGTGCTATATTCAGTGTGCACTTGCCTTAGACAAAAAGGCAGCTGCATTTCTATATGAAATTAACAACCTATTATTCTCTTTAAAAGAGGCATAAGCCAAATGTTATTTGTGACAGGATGGGTGTCCAGCATTCCATTGATTGGGACTTGCTGGGAATAATGGTCATCAGACATCTGGTCAACAAGTACAGATAACAGTACCTTTAAGAGAAAGTGAGGAAGAATTGGTTCCAATGATTTCAGGATTAAGCTGAAACACTGCCACCAACTCTAACTCTTCCTATGCCTGTTAAATCGAAAAGATCTGTAGCTGTAATGACAGTCAAAAGAGACATTGTTTATTGTGCTTTCACTTACCGTCTCAGTTTGAGTCTGTATTGGAGTAGATGCTTTGTAACCAAGCTGCAGTAACATTGCTTCTGCTGCATTGCGTTTCGCAATTTTCTTATTTGGGCCGGTGCCAGTAGCAACTTCATTGTTGACTTTCACCTATGCAACAACATATAACGTTAAAACAACTAACAAAATCTGGTCTATTTCTCTTAATTGAAACACCTGCTAAAAAGAAATGGCTTTAGTGTAAAAATACCATTAATGCACTTAAAGACTACAGAACTGTGTGGCACACCACCAATAAGAAAATGGGTTAAAATTCTGTATCTAATGATTTATAATACAGCCTGGTAAATGTTAAAGAATACAGAATACATTTATTTTTAACACTTGAGTTTATAAAATTAAATATAGGAAGGTTTACAAAAAATATACACAACTTTTATACTGTTACACTTGGGGGATAAATCATTGATACTCACTTTAATTCTAACTTCAAATTATTTTCAAAGAAAAGGTAATGATTTTCCCAGAATACTGATTTCTTCTGTCTTAGAAGATACACACAAGGGTGGACTTAGGAGGGTGGGGCCCCTGTGTAAACATTTTGGGCCCTACATAGGTGTTCTAAACGAACCAAGAAAATTCTACTACATAATATCAAAACTTAGGAGTTGCCTAAACTTGAAAAGGCACTAAACAAAAAGAGTAAGTATTGCAAGAGTACACAATAGGTGTATGGACAACAGCAAAAAACACAGAAACGGCATCTAAGATTATTGAGGGAGAGAGAGGGGGGCAGGCAAAGCACTCAAGCTTAGAATTATACTTTATAGCCATTAGAGCACAGTATGCCATGTTAGATATTAAATACACAGATTCTGTTCAACTATTTTAAAAGTGAGTGGAAAATATTTAAAAACTTTATTTTGGCACATTGTTGGGTATTTTCAACTATTGAGGTAAAACTAATAAATAATTGAAAACAAAACACACAAAAATAATTGTAAATAATAAAAAAAACAGAGATCACTGAATGATAACTTTGAAAGCTGTCCAAACCAGAAGAGGAGAGCTTACCATTCATGAAAAATGCCAAATGTACTTTTATTCTTCATGTACAGATGCTGGTCATAAAATTAGAATATCATGACAAAGTTGATTTATTTCAGTAATTCCATTCAAAAATTGAAACTTGTATATTAGATTCATTCATTATACACAGACTGATGTATTTCAAATGTTTATTTCTTTTTATTTTGATGATTATAACTGACAACTAATGAAAGTCCCAAATTCAGTATCTCGGAAAATTAGAATATCAATTAAGACCAATGCAAAAAAAGGATTTTTAGAAATGTTGGCCAACTGAAAGGTATGAACATGAAAAGTATGAGCATGTACAGCACTCAATATTTAGTTGGGGCTCCTTTGGCCTGGATTACTGCAGCAATGCGGTGTGGCATGGAGTCTATCAGTCTGTGGCACTGCTCAGGTGTTATGAGAGCCCATGTTGCTCTGATAGTGGCCTTCAGCTCTTCTGAATTGTTGGGTCTGGCGTATTGCATCTTCCTCTTCACAATACCCCATAGATTTTCTATGGGGTTAAGGTCAGGCAAGTTTGCAGGCCAATCAAGAACAGGGATACCATGGTCCTTAAACCAGGTACTGGTAGCTTTGGCAATTTGTGCAGGTGCCAGGTCCTGTTGGAAAATGAAATCTGCATCTCCATAAAGTTCGTCAGGAGCAAGAAGCATGAAGTGCTCTAAAACTTCCTGGTAGACGACTGTGTTGACCTTGGACCTCAGAAAACACAATGGACCAACACCAGCAGATGACATGGCACCCCAAACCATCACTGACTGTAGAAACTTTAAACTGGACCTCAAGCAACGTGGATTCTGTGCCTCTCCTCTCTTCCTCCAGACTCTGGGACCTTGATTTCCAAAGGAAATGCAAAATTTACTTTCATCAGAGAACATAACTTTGGACTACTCAGCAGCAGTCCAGTCCTTTTTGTCTTTAGTCCAGTTGAGATACTTCTGATGCTGTCTCTTGTTCAAGAGTGGCTTGACACAAGGAATGTGACAGCTGAAACCCATGTCTTGCATACGTCTGTGCGTGGTGGTTCTTGAAGCACTGACTCCAGCTGCAGTCCACTCTTTGTGAATCTCCCTCACAGTTTTGAATGGGGTTTGTTTCACAATCCTCTCCAGGGTGAGGTTATCCCTATTGCTTGTACACTTTTTTCTACCACATCTTGTCCTTCCCTTCGCATTTCTATTAATGTGCTTGGACACAGAGCTCTGTGAACAGCCAGCCTCTTTAGCAATGACCTTTTGTGTCTTGCCCTCCTTGTGCAAGGTGTCAATGGTCGTCTTTTGGACAACTGTCAAGTCAGCAGTCTTCCCCATGATTGTGTAGCCTACAGAATTAGACTGAGAGACCATTTAAAGGCTTTTGCAGGTGTTTTGAGTTAATTAGCTGATTAGATTGTGGCACCAGGTGTCTTCAATATTGAACCTTTTAACAATATTGTAATTTTCCGAGATACTGAATTTGGGACTTTCATTAGTTGTCAGTTATAATCATCAAAATTAAAAGAAATAAACATTTGAAGTACATCAGTCTGTGCGTAATGAATGAATCTAATATACAAGTTTCACTTTTTGAATGGATTTACTGAAATAAATCAACTTTGTAATGATATTCTAATTTTATGACCAGCACCTGTACTGTTTTGACAACCTATATGCAGCTTTCTTGCTACTCCAAAATCTGTCCAACAGCCACTCTCCATCACTAGCTGCAGTTCACTGGACATGCACAAACTCAGGGTTGACAATGTGCATGTGACTAGCAATAGACAAGTTCTCTCAAGGATAATGGCAAAGGGGTTAAAGAGGACTATTCCAGTGGCACGAATATTTCTTTGAAAAACAAAGAAAAAAACTTTTTTCACACATTTTAATTAATCTTGGGATCCCTGCGCCTAACAGGGCCATGGGCAACAACCCAGTTTAGATCGTGCAGACATCCAGTCATGGATACAGTTCCCAAAATGTGTCTTCATATTAAAAGCTATACATAAATATATGTGCACACACACACATCACTTATACACACAAATCCAGCCCCAAGATACTTCTTTTCTCTGAATAATGAAGCATGAAAAATTAGCTTAAACTGGTATTAATTCAACCCGAGAAACTAATCTGGTTACACTTCCTGTAAAAAAAGGATTGCTGGAATGAAGACAAAAAAGCATTTGAAAAGTAAAGAAATTCTTTAAGAAGGGACATTCTTTACACAAACATAAAACTGCTCTGGAAGACACTGAATTAAAGACACTAATGTGGTAAGGAGTTTATTATGTAAAAAGTCAAAACATAAAAGGTAAAAATTTCTTCGATCATTTAAATTATGATGTACATTCAGAACAAAACTGCAGTGAATAACAGCAAACAGAAAGAGCAAAATCATATTTAACAAAAGCAAGGGGAAAAGTGTCTATAGTGAGGAAGGAATGTTGTGGATAGTGTAATTAAGAGTTTACAATTTACAGTTAAATCAAAAAGTGCATAGGAGATAGCATCTTTAAGTCATGAAGATTAAATCTGTTTGTGAGCATGTATCAAACAGTAGAAAAACTAACCACATATGTCTACGATGTTAGGGGTTTAACAAAATGCTGTAAGCTTTACTCAGAGCCCTATTATTAAAAATGGGCTGAATTAATGAAGTCCCAGCTTTACTGAAGATTGCTGATTTAAACCACACTGAGCACAGCTTTCAGTCCGGAAAAATCATAGCTGCCACACCACAGTGCAATGTAACTATGCAGAATGCTTTATATTATAAACCTGTAGAAGCCAGAAAAGATCTGAGGACTAATTCCTGATTGTCCACAAGAGGTTTATGGAGAAAACAAAACCCAAAAATGTCCACTACTTTGTTTTATAACTGACAATGAACACTACAGTTTAATCCAGGTATGCTGCTCACTGGGGTTATTTTCTCTCTTCGCTTATGTCAACTGGCCAAAGTTCACTAATTCATTATTGGCCAGTTATTGATGGGTTCCATTTATGTTCATCAGTTTCAAACTACCTTGCTTTCCTGTGTGTCAAGACAAATCTGTGTCTTTATGTATACTCATTTTGTCATTAGTAATTTTTAAAGTTTGTATTTGCAGTTTAACTGAGAACTTATCATAGCACCCTGCACCCATACACATTAAAGAGCTCTATACAATAACAAACTGAATTGAACTGATTGAACACCTCACAACAACTGAACTTAACGTCAAGTATGTTATCATACCTCTTATTCTGCAAATACAGGCACACGATGGTATACAGGAGCATCCCTGGAAGCCCACACTTTTGAAGCACTACCCACAGAATACTATGGCGTACACTGTCATAAGTATTTTCTAAACAAAGTACATGTAGATAGGACTGACAAATCCCCATGTCCAATCAAATATCTCTGCAGGGGGAAAACATTGGTTACATAGACAAAAAGTATCTTAAATTACTTGACTTATTCATCTTAACTACTGGATGTAGTCTCTGTTCCTGTAGCCCAAAAAATACTTTCCCAGAAAATATGAACAGTATAATCAATAATAATCAGAACACACCCTGCAATCTGGCAGCCCAAAACATTCTCTCCATTCTCCATGTGACAACAAAGAAACATAATAGCCAAAGCACCCCCACCATATCCAATATATTGTGCCATTTCTGGTTGGATCTTATCCACACCACAGTGACCTCAGCCACAGAGACAGATCCAGCTATATCCAATGCTTTTAGCATCACTTCATCTGAGGAGGGCATATTGAGAGGGTTTATGAGCTCTTCAAAGTGCTCACTTAAACCCTCAACAATATTCTTATTTGAGGACAACATTTCCCATCACTTTCTGAGAACAGCCTTAGTGATCCCCTGCTTATCCTACCTGTGCCATTAAATGGCTTAGCAAAGTCTTTTCAAAGCCATCCTAAAGTCATTTTTCATGGTCTCAGCGAATTCTAGCCGTACATGGGATTTAGTTTTGGCTACTGCTGTAGCTGCCTTGTTAGAGTGCTGTTACCTCTGTGTCAAATACGCAGATCCTCCTCTTAACATTATGTGGATGCTGTTTTTCTTCAACTTGACAACTTACCAGGGGGTTACCAGCACTAAAAGCACAAACAACCTTCTCTCCACAAATTTTTTAATTGTTCATCAAACTAAGGTCTTGAACATGGTCCATTCAAACTCTGTGTCAGTGACATCTGCTGAGATGCACTTCCAAAACTTAAACTTGAATGTAACCCAAACTTTGCTGCTATTTCCAGTAACCCTTTCTATCTACAGTATTTGGGCTTTCCAGGTTTGTCTAGCAGGCACTCCATCTGTTTAAGTCAGGTCAATACCAGCTGCTGATTAGCTGACAGCTTAGCACCTCACTTGGTCTGGCTGTCTGCAGCATAATGCCTCAGATAAAATGACATGACTACAAAGATGACAGTCGACCAGTGACATGATGTAACTCTGGTATTAAGCACACCTATTAGCATCCTTGTGTTCAAGCCCTAATTTTTTAAGGATAACCTATGACTAGCAGAGAAATAAGATAATAGTTTATCACTTATGTTCACATCAGACATGCTTTTTCTACTAATCAATTTATCCCAGGTATCTCCACCAAATGAGTGTTGTAGTCTCACAATAGGACTGCAGAGTTAGTGGATGGCACTCTTTTGATCACCAAATCTAATGTCTCTAAAAAGGGTAAGTAGTAAATACTCATAAGAGCTGTTTAGTCCATACGTGTAAACAACAGTCTTGTTGTAGGCGAGATCTTCTCACCTACTGGAGCCAAAATGCTATGAGTAGCTATGCAATCCGCCCAGGGCCTTTACTACCAGGCAACCCCAGGGTACAGAGAGACTAACCTTGATTTAGATGTTTGGATCCAGAGCCAATGCTGTGCATAGAATCCAGTCTGGTTATTTTTAACCAGTATTCTTAACTTCCACAAGTACCAGCTCCTTCCCCACCAGAAAAGTTCTGTTATCTTGCCTGAAGAAGGCGACTGAGTTGCCTCGAAAGCTTGCATATTGTAATCTTTGTAGTTAGCCAATAAAAGGTGTCATTTTGTTTAACTTCTCACTACATCCATAATGGCTAACACGGTATAACTCCCTAGTACTACTTTCCAAGAGCAAATTTGTACTGCCAAAGTCTAATATGGCTTTATCCATTTCACTCTTGCCTGTCACCCAAATGGCACTACAAATGGTCCTCATTCTTCACCTAGTAGGTGGTGATCCCAGATGGCAGAACCACTCACCTTGTCTGACAGAGCCTGGCTGGGCTATATTGGTCATATGGCCACCAGGTACTCTTTGGCAAGCTCCACCTTCAGGCTGATTCCAGACATAAGTACCTTTTGTGGGTTAGGTTCTCTCTGATTTATTTCAGATTATTATTAATGGATTTTTCTTCCCCGGCCCCACCCTTACAAACACTTGCTACTGTTATTTCTATCAGGAACACACATCTTCAGATAGCATGGTCCTAAGGATGACTGTCTTATTTTCACCCATGCCTACTCAACCATACCAAGGTCACAATATTTTTTCTGCATAACAAGGCACTGAAATAAAATCCTTGGCAGCAGCTCAAAATGGCACTTTAGATAACACTTTAGCAACACATATAAATACTTTAATAAGAATTATTAAATGAGGACAATGATAACAGAATCCCCACATCATGAAAATATCATCGAAAAGGTGACCTAAGGCTCTTCAAACAGATTTAAACATCTCATTCAGCATGTTACACAAAAGATAGTATTTAGTCCCTGAAAACACTAAAGAGCAAAAAATGGGGTAGTATTCAACTGA
The DNA here is from genome assembly GCA_026402145.1 of Polypterus bichir lapradei. Lineage (NCBI taxonomy): Eukaryota > Metazoa > Chordata > Cladistia > Polypteriformes > Polypteridae > Polypterus > Polypterus bichir. Next base: position 4,228,435 of record JANRMT010062820.1, read on the forward strand.
ATTTCTTGATGTGTAGGTTACCTAAACCTAAAGCACTGTAGGAAATGACATTCATTTAACTGTAAAGTAATAGCTAATATGAAGAATACAGAAATGACTATCAGTGATTTGATACTATAAAATGATAAGAAAAAAAACTGCTGTCAAAATGATTTAGGACCTTAAAGAGTGTCAAATCACTATGATTTTATTGTAATATCACAATGTAATTCCTTTGTGTCATAGTATTTTTAATAAACCACATTAGGCAAACAATATTAAAAGAAGATAATCTGGATTAATAAACTTTTACATAAATCATTAATATAAACAGAACCTTAGTCAACCTGGGAATAGGATCAAAGTAACATTTTGTGTTTTCCCTCGGAAGATTTGTTTTCAGGTTTAAGAGCACATGCAAGCAGTTAATGTTGCATGAAAAATCTGATGTCAGAAAAACTTTAATTATTTGTACTGAATGCTTTGAGATCATAATATTTCAAATCCAAAAAGTACTGTAAGCTTTAAATTGCTTTACTGCTCATGTTCCACCTTTTACAATAAATCCAGATGAAAATCATGAGGATCACATTTCATGCTTGAGAAATCAACTTAAAAGTTTGTTTCTTAGCATTTGTAAATATTAAAGCAATCATCTTTAAGGATGTGAGAATTTAGAGATATGCAGTAAAGCAGATTGTGACGTCTTTTCTTGCTTTTTCATCAAGCTGGATGAACAGCAATATTTAGTGTAACCTCTGCTGCTGTGGAGTAACTAGACTCACCATAGGTCATGAATTAAAAAAAACGGACAGGTTAAGTGAAAAGAGAGGGCTAAATGATGAATGATTTGGAAATTGTGTTAATAATGACCAAGCAAGATTTAAAAAAAAAAAAAAAAAAACAAAAAAAAAAAAAAACATGTAACATTGTGCTGTGATAATAAGGGTAATGTTTGATTTTAGCAGGGTATGTTATAAAAAATAATCATTGATTAGCAATGATGCAAAAAAAATAATCCAATTATTTGTAAACCAAATAGACAGAATCCTTGACACTGATTGCACAAATAGGGAAAGAACAGTTGGATGCACTTGTGATTTACGGTAAGTTATATTTAATTAAAGGTAAATAAACTAATGTAATGGAAACAAAAAGTGGTTTATAACACATTTGCTAAGAGATTCACACTGGAGTTGAAAAGTATAACGGATCCTTGTCTCAGACTGATTAGTTAACACATTGAAATTTTTGCTACTTTAATTACAATCTCCAGTTTAACCATTATTGCATTTACACTACTACAACACATTAATTTTTCTTTCATCAGCTTTAACTGATAAGCTCTGAGTTTGCTTGTACAAACCATGCTTGGATTTGAATTGCCATAGCTATATTGTTGACTGGTTCATAGTTTCTGATACCTTGTAATTGGCCATAGATATATAGTTTTTATCAATCAGTTAACCGATATTTTTATTGCATTTGTAACAGCATGCAATATCATGAAGAGCTTTATAATGCAAAATGTTCAACCATACACATTTAAAACATCAGCACATCAGCAATTAAAATGCAGTAGACAGACAAGTGTGAGAAAAAATTAGATCCCAACAGTAGCTCCTAACAGCAAGTGTCTAAAAAGAGCTTTAGAAACACAGGTGCAATATTTAGTATAACTAAAAATGATGGGTACTTTACTGACTAAAAAGGGCAGACAGTCTAAATAATTAAAGAGTGAGGATCAGAAAAAAGAACGGTGTCAAAAGGCAAAGCAAGGGTCAAGACCAAAGGTCAAAAAGGGAAACGTCAAAGCCAAATCTTAAACCAAAAATCAAAGTCAAAAAAGTCAGCTTTATTAAAAAAAAACGAGTAATCAAACTTCAAAGTAAGTAGTACACTAACTCCAATCCAATCTCAGATACTTGTGACTATTTTAAGTTAATCTTTATACTGGTGTGCTGAATGCTTACTAGGAAATTCCCATTGACAGATGACACAAAAACCACAAAATAGTGATGCCATCTCCAAAAAAATTGTTTTGTAAAAGATGCTAAATAATATTAAACTTAAAAACTGAAGCCACAGTATAAACAAAATTCTACTTGTAGAATTGGTTTACTTGAATGCTAAAACGTCCAGAATGAGTAGCATTCCAGCTTCAGAGAAACCCAAGCAAAATAAAAAAAGAAACTCAAATCATAACAGATAATCATAAACGGTACATGGTAAAAGACAAAATTATAGCACAGAATCAGACTACAGTGCTAGGCTTGTCTGCACCATTCAACACTGTACTACATGTGTATTACAATTATTTTAGACTGTCAGGCATTTTTCATACAGTGCCCTCCATAATGTTTGGAACAAAAACACATTTTTCCTTGATTTAGTCCTCTGCTTCACAGTTTATCCATTACAAATCAAACAATTCAGACATCATTAAAGTACACATTGTAGACTTTCATTAATGGGCTTTTGCATACATTTCAGTCACATCATGTAGAAATAACATTTTGGAGGGCACCTTATATGGTTTAGTTCCTGCTTGTTATAAAACAGCCAGGGTTTATTCCCTGACCTATCTTTATTTTCTGTTCTATGATTGATTTTGAATTATTATTTTTCATATGTTTTTGTTACTATGTAAATGTTGATAATATTGTTATGCTAATTTTTTTATTTAGTATTTATGTATTACATATTTTCTTATGTTTCTTGTGCTTTATGTGTGGTACCACAGGAGGCAGGGTCACCCTGTCATCACTGCTGCTGAGATCACCTTCTACTTTTACATTCATGTAAAAGAGATGGTCCCAGCAAAGCTTCATTGATTGAGGATGAGTATTGTGGATTGTAGTTTTGCAAGTAGATCTCTTGATTTTCTGGCTACATTAAAGTGGATTTTGTTGCCTTGTCTTTGGATTCTGGGTATTCAGGTTGGACTTGTTAGCCTTGGGTTGCCTTTTTAAGTAAACCTTTACTGCCTTTTTCGCTTCTTGTATTATGTTTGTGTGTATTTATTTATTTTTTGTATATTTTGAGGAGTTAAAATATTTTTTTTAACTTCTTAAGCGAGCTCCCCATTTTGGGCCTGTGCAGGTTGAACTCTGCCTGTGAAATCTGGGGTCAAACTGTCTGTGATGAGGCTAATATCTAGGCAGCTCAGTGAAGGTCCTAATCTGGTTTGTGGATGTTATTAGAAGCTTTTCATCATTTTTGCAATACTTGTAGCACCTTTTCATAACACTGCTTATCAAATCATTTCAAGTTCATACAGAGGTCTTCTTCATTATAAGTTAGATATTGATGACTATATTTTCACAATACTAGGGGGCTCTGCCCCCTGCTCACTTCGCTAGCCCACCCCCGGGTTTTGTTTACCGGATATACAATTAAAAAAGATTGTTAGTTTCATGGGAATTGTTACATATGCATTATTTTCACTTTTATTTTAAAACTTTTCTAAAAACAATACTTTATTTCTGTCCCCGGGTTTGGTTACATCTCTTTCTCGCAGGACATATAACGCTACTCGTGTTGTGAAGGGGGTGCTGCTGAACACACGCTAAGGAGATGCCGTCAGATCATCTGCTGTCTTTCTGCTGCTGGCGAGCTGCCTGTTCTGCTTGTCTCGCTGCCCGATCATTTCAAAGCCTGTACAGCAGCTGTCCTTTTGCCACTTCACATCTCTGTCGCTCGCGTTGTGAAGGGGGTGGAGGTCAAGGGTTAGTTTGGCTGAACGCACGCTAAGGAGAAGCATTCTGATCATCGGCAGGTTTTTTGCTGCTGGCGAGCTGCGTGTTTTGCTTGTCTCTTGTCGTTGTTTTAAGAGCTGGGAGCACATGAAGCGTGTCTGCCAACAGCAAACCAAAAACTGCTAGGTTAGATGTCCGTGGACTTGTTTTAAATGATGTCTCACTGCCTTGTCTTGCGTGACATTGTAAACACAATACTTTTCCTTTATTTCTGGCCCCGGGCGTGGTTAAATCTCTTTCTCAGGACTGCTCACGTTGTCGGGTTGGGGGGTTTTGGCTTTTGAACGCATGCTAAGGAGGTTAGCTGCTATCAGTCTTCCGTGCTATACTCTGCCTCCCTCAATCGGACCTAACAGTCACTTAAAACAAAAAAGGCTTCAATCTGGCTGGGACGCTACAATACTTTCGAATTTTACTGCTTTCATATTCTTTACCTTTCTCTGCATGTGTATCGTGCCATTGTTTGTTTAAGCCTTTCGAATTCCACTGCTTTCATAATCTCTTATCTGCCTTTTTTTCTCTCCAACGCTTTTGGGTCTCTTTTCTCCGCACTGCTCTTTATTCTTCTTTCGTTGACGTTTCATCTAGAACAAACTGTCCTTTTACGCTTTATATGTGCTGAAAGCACAGGATCTGTGTGTGCTACGTGCTTTACATGACTGAGTGTTATTTGATATTGTTTGCGTCTCACGGGTCTTTTAAGTGTCTTCCAGGAACTTCTGAGAAGATCACGTATCGTCGCCCTGCTATTCATTTCCTGGATTTTTTTTTAATAATAGAGAGATATGATGCCATTAGGAGCTGCTTGATTAACTGATGATTCTAGCCATGTCTGAATACATTTAAGATTATGCTCTAATTAACTGGCATCCAATTTATAATTGGTTCTTGTCTTACTAGGATAGGATCAGGCTCCACCTGACCATGTAATGCAAAAATTAGGTTCTAGAAATAGATGGCTTAATAAATATATTTCCTTTAGTTTCTCTAATTAACTGATTCATGAAGGTGAAGAAGTAGATAGGGAATAACTATTTTCCTTAAAATAAAAAATTAAGCTATATCAGTGGGTGGAAATACTGCAAATATATACTTAATAATTTTAATTCTTAAATAACTAAAGAACTCAAATTTTACTTTAACTTGACCAAATCAAATCAGATCCTGCCTATAATTCAGAACTTTGCTAGAAAGAAGTACAATTACATAACTCCAGATGTCATATTAACACATTGTTATGTATGTAATTTTGTGAATTTTCTGTTTTTCGTTTCACATAATGATTCAATTTCTGTGGATTACTGCTTTTTATTTTGATTCAATCTAACAAAGTTCATGTTGGTTCATATCTTATTTTCTTTGTTTACTCAGTGTTGTTGGAAGGTGTCATCACATGACTGGATTCACTGAGAAGTGATGTCACAAAAGAGATGACATTTAAAAACAACAGTCATAGCTGTAGGACAAAGTGGGCATTGACCATTCTGCTAGAATTTAGTTACACACAAGGCCTGCTAAGAAAGAACAGTTAACACAGATGCAGAAATCTAGTATCACCCTGCCCCAACTTACATTCCAAAATAAGTGGCTGAACTGCAGTTTGTACCAGCCTCAGTCCTGCACTTCATCTGATAAAAAAGATATGGATTAGAGTTGGACTAAGATCTTGGCAGAGACCCCTTCAGACCATGAGGCACCAAGCAGACACCCAAGTCCAAACAAAGAGCAGTAATGTAATTCAATGAGTGAGAACTGTTATGGGCAAAATAACATGCCCATGAGAAGGCAATGATTTTTGTAACTGGTAGATGAGCTGATTTCTTTTTGGAACTGAAAACTGACAATCTCTTCTCTTTGTGGATGTGAAGGTTGAGATCCACTCTGAAAACCAAGCTCTGTGGCAGTAACTGAGCCCAGTCTGAGAATACTGAGAAGCAGCCATTGCTTCAAGGACAGACCATCTAAACTCTTGTGCCAGAAAGAATAATGCTTTTTCATATAAAGTTGCAGAAGAACACAGAAAGGGCCTAACTGAGAAAAGCACAAAATACCATAAACAATAGACCATATCATAAAGAAAGAGTGTCCTCCAATGCAAGACGAATCCTCCAAATGAAACCAGAACAATAACTCCACACAACACCAAACATGATCCTTAAAGACTTGGTATTTTAAAACCGTTAGAACTGTGTACTGCCAGTAAACAGCCAGCCTCTTGTGTGTTACACACTTGACCAACTTGCATTGTTGTGTCCTATCTTATATGTTAATATACATGCAGTTATCAAATTTCTATAATTCTTGCATTTATCAATACACTGAATTGAAAAACAATTGTGCTTCAGTTAACGTAACATTAAGTCTAATAGCCAGATACCGCCTCCTTCAACAGAGAAATGTAACATAAATAACATAGGGGCCTTACCAAATTATTTAATTAATAACCGCCATTGCCAAAGGCAAAACTGTTAATTAACTATCTAAATTAAATCAGTTCATTTTCCAACTCTAGTTACATTACCCCACGGTGGATACACAACTTTCCTTTGTTAGTTTCTAATTCAAGTAAACCCTAGTGCTAGGTTTTGGTTTCACTTTATTTTGATCCTGATTTATGTTTTTACTCTTAGAGTTTGGTTACTGTTTCTTAGTTTAATCTCTTGGCTTTGACCCTTGCCTTGTCTGACCACATCTCTGCTCTTTTTAAGCATCTCCTGGTTACTTTATTTCTCTCAACAATCCTCAGACGTGTTCTGTGTCTAAACACCAGTTGATTTCTCTCTTCATAGGCTTCCAGTTAAACTCTGGCCAAATTTTAAAATTCTCTTTTTAGGGTTTAATCTGTGAATACTTTTGTCATACCTCCTTTACATTATGAAACCCATTAATTCTATTAGGACATAATATGTAATTATGAGATAGAGCCATTTTTACAAATAAAGTGTTAAATAAAACTACTGTAGTTGTTACTGCACTTATTTGCAGGTTTTCCAAACTCTGGAATAATTTAGTTGCCAATAATAGAAATGTCCTTTGGGCCTCAGCATTTAACTCAAAGCAGGAGACTCGTTATTTTCAGACTTGGTGAGGCTATACGTATTGTGGTAATTATCCTTGTTTCTCAAGTAATCTTGCCTAACTACTACTAATCCAATTCTTTTCTTAACATCCAGTTATGACATTTGGCATCACCACCTGTCTTTTAATTTTTGGCTGGCATCTGGACTGCACCTTAAACTGAATAGGGGAAAATGGCATCCAAGATGGCACACTTTAGTGTCAGACAAATGTATCAGTCCACTACAGTTATAGGCACTTAGCCTAAGGGTTACAGGGCTACTAAAACATTTATTTCATCCATGTTCAGTATCAGCTATGTTTTTTCATTCCTCATTACCAGCTAGCTTTAACTTACTTGACAGCTATTACGAGCTTAACAGAAACTGAAAAATTGAGTGTTTTATATGAGAATTAGTCTGAATGAATCCAGTGTGTCATCAAGATGCTTTGTAAAAAATGTCATAGTATCTGCCTCAACTATATGACTCAGTAGTTTATTCCATTTTCTAAGAGTCCTTTGTGATAAATAGTGCTTCCTGGTTTCTGTGTTGAATGAACTTCAACTTACACAGTGAGGTTTTTGAGTCACAGTTTAACAGACAGAATACTGCTGCATTAACTTTAGCAATATCTTTAACAAAACCCAAGGATTAGGTCTATTTTGAACTGCTGCCAAGAATTCAGGATTTTATTTCAGTGCCTTGTTATGCAGAAAGTGTCTGAGGCACATTATAAAAGTACATACTATATAATACAAACATAATAAAAGATAATGGACAATAAAAATATAATTACATAAAACAGAACAAGAAATAAAAATATAAGAAAATAAAATAATAACATAAAAATACCTAAAAGCCTAACTGGGAAATATAAGGTTGTGCAAGTAAAAAAGCTTTAAGTCTTGATTTAAACATTTCTAAACATTGCTGCTGCCTAATGTATGATCAGGAGAACATTCCAAAGTTTAGAAGCACAATGGATGAAGGCTTAAGCCCCAAAGGTTTTACACCTGTTAATTATCACAGAATTTGTGAGGCTTACCAAGACCATTTTCTAGGCTTGTCTACTCTCACACCTCAAGATTAATAAACACACAGATACACACACATAAAGATTCTAACCAGACAATGACTCGGGTGATGCCAATTGCCAGTCACTCCACAATATTCCACATAGGATCCCCTTCACATAAGTACATACAAGAGTGGTGCCAAATGCCTGTCACTCTTTGTAATCTACATAGGGCTGTCACCAGCACTATCAAACATATGGGTATCCTCATGGCATACGAAGGTTTAACGCTTATTTGGTTATATGCACTTATATGGTTATATAAATAAGCAGATTTAGAACTGTTCAGAATCAAATACCACACTCAGATTGCACACAGATGGGCAGAAAATGAATCTTATTATTACCTAAAATTAACTAATTATTTGATAGGGTTTTCAAATTTTTACCTGGTACTATACATAGCATTTGAGTTTTGTCAACATTCAGATGCAAAAAATGTAAACTCATCTAAGAGGAAATTCTATTGAAACAATCAAAAAGTACAGTAAAATCAGTGAAGGCATACGGTGGCACTGACCAGAAATCAGGAGACAGAGCTAGAGATAGCAGAGTTAAAGATGCTAAGATTTGCATTGGGTGTGATGAGGATGGAAAGGATTACAAATGAGTACATTAGAGGATCAGCTCAAGTTCAACGGTTCGGAGACAAAGTCAGAGAGGTGAGATTGCGTTGGTTTGGACATGTGCAGAGGAGAGATGCTGAGTAAACTGGGAGAAGGATGTTAAGGATAGAGCTGCCAGGTAAGAGGAAAAGAGGAAGGCCTAAGAGGAGATTAATGGATGTGGTGAAAGAGGACATGCAGGTGCTGGGTGTAACAGAGCAAGATGCAGTGGACAAAAAGATATAGAAAAAGATGATCCGCTGTGGCAACCCTTAATGGGAGCAGCCGAAAGAAGAAGACGACGATATCCTAACAGGCCACATCAGATGAAGCAGGTAATGAATAAGAGGGGTGTAAATGCAAACAGTGCTTTTAAAGTAACCTAAAAAATCCCAAGATTTTTCTGAAGCCTGAGAACGAACTTCTTTTTTTCTTGGTCTGATTAAATAACACAAATAATCTTTTTAGTGATGTGATATAAAATCATTTTGATAAAAACACTAAAATAACTTACTGTATACAGTATTACTAACGCTCAACACTAATACATTCTTCTCTAAACAAAAAACTGAAAACTGTTATATTCAATTAAAAATTACTAAACAAGCTATTAAGAAAAGCTTCTGATGAACAACAAAGTTATACACTGCACTGAAAGGCATGCATTCTAAACAGATTTACAGACCTGCACTGAAGGCAAAGGAAGAAAGGAAAGGAAAATATTTAACTAGAAAATATATGAAAAATGACACATCAGTTCTACTGGGCTTGTCATTTAAATACTTTTAGATAATGAGTATACACAGTAAATACAGAAAAAGTACCAAAAAAGTCAAACTCTATATACAGTACTTGCTCAGACATATGAAGGGTAATGTGAGTTTGCCAATCCAATTTTTATGTGCTTTGTGGACTTTGAAAATACTTAATCCTAAGTTAAAACAATATACCCCATGGTAGGTGGTACAAAAATATGAGGTTCTGTGGCTACTGCTACATGGAATCTGGTTCCTGTATTTGCAGAGTTAAGGCTGTTGTTCCATTCTGTGTACCTGTTTAATGTGTATGTGAATCTCTACCAAAGACTGCATCTTCCCCTGTTATTTAATGTGTGGTAGGTTATTTGACAATACTAAACTAGCTTAAACTGTGACCTATTGTGGATGTAAAAGTGCACTGTGCTCTACTGTCAACAAGTGTAATATCTAGGTTTGGGTACTAACTAATGCCCAAAGATGCTGAAATAACTGCCATATCTCCATAACCCTGAAATAGATGAGTGAGTTAGAAAATGGTGAGGGAGAAATTAGCAAGACAAAGGCAGTGCTTGTAGGGTATTCTGCCTAAAGACGTGAACATTCAGTACTGGTTTTGTTTATGATATTGGCTTCTTGGTCTCACTTGACTCTTCTCACTGACATGCACTGTAGTAGTTTGCAAACAAGTGTGACAGAGTTTAGCTGAAAATAAGCATCTCCAAATCTGAGGTCATGGTACTTTCATGAAAATTATTTAGTTTGCTTTCTGTAGGTTAGGTGGGAGTGTTGCACCAAGTGGGTTATTTCATGGAGATAATCTTGATCTTGACTAATGAAGCAGTGCAATGGTGGAAGTTTTATGAACATTGTTTAGGAATGAGGTGGTAAAGTGAGAGTTATTCATGTGAAAAAGAAAGCACACCTTTTTTCAGTCCAAAGGTTTTATACTTTAAAATATAAAAAACACAATTAACAATTATCTAGTCCTCACCAACATCACTAACCTTGTGCAACAAGCAACAAATATTGGATTTTGCTTTGCAATTATTTATTAAAAAAAACATCCAATATGCAAAAGCCATGTGTGAAAAAGTAAGTACATTCTTATTTTTGCTATATCAATTAATAAGTTAGTAAGAGCCAACTGCTGCTAATTAAGTGCATTCCAAATAATAAGTATTTTAACTTGAACATTAAGGAAATGCTATTAATTAGAAGTATGGAGACATTGACTGGAAGGAAGAAAAACTTTTGCAGTTACTAATGAGTTACCATTTGTTTCACAAACCTTTCATACAACAGCTGGGGATATTAATCTCTTATTGCTGGTCATCTGGGTATTGCTAGAGGACAGGGATTGATTAAGATAAATTATTGTTGACCTACTACACAATAAAACATTAAGCTGTACTGTATGTAATAATCCAAAACTATAATATGCTGTGCTGTTCTCATCAGGATATTGGTTTTATCATATATTTACTGCCATATAATAACTTTACCAACATTCTAGCAGATGTGGATAAGTAATTGGAATTGAGCTCTTTAATCCCACAAAAATTAATAACAGACAAAGGCTTAATGCCATACTTAATAAAAATGTTTTCATGTACCATGGATTTACAGAATGTATAGTTTCTAATACAGGTTTGCATCCCATTTCTGGGACACTTTATTGTCAGGTTAAAATGTTAATCTGGCTATCATCCACAATCAAACGGAAAATGGAAAGACCAAATTAAAACTTAAGTCTTATTCTGGAACTTCAGGGTGATTAAACAAACTGCTTGAACAATGTATAAGACATTACAACTATTTTGATGACAGGCCAATTTTTTGGGTCTTTAGTGAAGATATGGATCTTTTAGCACAATTGCAATAATTCTCTCTGCAGCATGGTGTTTTCTTGCATCAAATCCAAAATCAGATTGTTAGGAAAAGATGACAGCATGCTCTTTTAAACATTGGTGAACATAAAAGAACAGGAAGATGCATGGCATCCACCGATACATCTATCAATCTATACATTTTCAAAACTACACTTATCCTGACAGGGTGCCAGTCCATCGCAGGGTGAACATACTCACACATACAAACTTACTAGGGCCAATTTAGCAACAACAAAACAACTGACCTGCACATGTTTGGACTGTGAGAGGAAACCGGAGCAATGTTTTTTAAACTTCACTCATTTTCTGCTATATACTCAATAATGCTACAATATGCTCCTCCTGTTGACCTTGAACTAGATTAATGGATGGATGGATGAATATATCTTAATTCTAGTGAGATAATACCATTTTTTTACAGTTATATTATAGATGTACACATGAAAACAAACAAGAAGAAATAATAAAACAAAAAAGGTGTCCTGTTGCTGACCTGCATGATAAATTCACGGCGACGGGGCATTCCTCGTTCAGATAAAAGCACATATTCTGGTTCCTTTTCTTTTCTTGCTTGTTGAATTTGGGCCAGGCGACTGATTGGGTTCATACCTTGTCCATACTCTGGGCCAGTCTGAAAAAATTAGTACTTTTCAAAGAATGATCTAGCAACAGAGAGTCCCTTAGGTCAATGTCCAGATATTGAAATATAGCCAAACGACTGTCTATAAGATAATTTCTATAACTCATTTTAGGCTGTTCTAAAGTTCTTCTATGTTACTGAGACGTATTCTACAATCATTAAAACTATGAAGCTTTTTGAAAACAAATGGTGATAATTTAGTTGTTTAAAAACAGTGCTTTTAGGTTTCATCAGTAAACTACAGCATACTATAAAAATACAGATTGGGAGCATGCACTGATATGCTGTGTGTTTCCACTGAAATTTTGGATTATTCCTGTAAAAGAAAACATAACATTCATGTAATGTCTCATGGAAATAACAAAACGTTTTAAAATGTTTAGAGCATAAATCAAGGATGTTGACTCTTTTCCTCAAATCACACTTTAATAAAATTACATTATAATGCCATAAGCTTTACATTATAATGCCTTAAGTTATGTCATCCACTGTCAAAGATACTTTAAATGAGTTATAACATGGATAAAGTTTACAAGTTTTGAGAAGTTGATTTTTTTGACATTTATTCACCATGAGTAAATAGATAAATCTAAGATCACTACTTTCTGCAGAACATGTGTATAGCATTGGACTCCACAATGAAAGCATACAGTAATAAACTATGATACTGTGTTTCAATGATCAAAATCAGGGGCCTCAGTATAAACAGTGCGTATGCACAAAAATATTGTATACTCCCGTTTCCAGGCTCACATCGCAGTGTATAAAAACAAAACAGCATAAAACCATGCATATTCTCAAGGCAGCACCCCCCATTGCGTGCGCAAAATTCTGCTCAGTTTTACTAACTGGCGGCACCCAGCTTTAAAGCAGTGCTACTGTTTCTGTGTGGTCTCCCTTTTTTTAGATTTGTGTCAGTGAGGCGGCATTTATCAAATATATCGAAATCGTTTGCAAATGTAATTCACTTGATTATAATCATTCTGTAACAATATAATGGTGCACAGAATGAACAAAATATTCCAAATACCATGGCTGCTTTAGCATTGTTACACTTACAGAGTATTTTAACCCATTGTATGTGTGTGTGAAAGCATAGATGCACAGCAGCTGATCGAAAAGCTCTATCTATATGTCTTGAGAGCGCAGAGGATTATTGGGATACAACTTCAAGCCATAGAGGACTTTTATAGCACATGCTACCTAAACAAAGCCACCAGCATCCACGTTGATTCCTCTCAACCATGATGCAGCCTATTTGAACTTCTCCTTGCCTTGTCTATTTGAACTTGTTGCTGCCTCACGCTTGATGCTTGCTGGCACTAGCAAGACCATGGATGGATGGAATAATTAAACATGTATAACAAAGATTTTTCAACATGTCAAAATAATTAAACATGTATAACAAAGATTTTTCAACATGTCAAACGTTTTGAGGAATCAGCATTCTAAGCTTACAGCTGGCTTTACACTTATAATAGAATTCATTGTGTGGTGATTGGTTACGTGGAGAAAGAAAACGGAAGGACAGGAATTAGGGGTTGGTATGTTTGACAGAGACAGTACTGCTGCATTAAATTATTCCATTCAGGGTTGTGCATGTCCCAGCAAGCATCTTGCAGGAGGCAGGAACAATCACTGGATGGGGGAGGCAAGAACAATCTCTGGACAGGGCACAAGCTCATCGCTACCACTGCGCCACCGTTCCCCCCACATGTTTAATACAAGCTTTAATTAATTTCATCATGAAAATATGTTCAGACAGCTGTAATATCATGAATGTAATGTATTTTGTGTGGCGATCAGTGTCTGCACACTCCTGTCTACGAAAGAGAAAGTCTGTTTAAGAAGCACACAGTGATTAATGATTGGGTCAGGGAACACATGCTACTTTAGTTAACTCTAGGAAATTAAACATTGATTTTAAGATGAAGTTTACAATATTCTACTTTAATGACAAAATAATTTGTGAGATTAAAATGTAAATTTCAAGATTATAGTCTATATTTCAAAAAGTATTTCTTCATTGTGTCCCCAATTTTTTTTTTCTTTTCACTGTGCCTTAATACACTCTGATGGTGGGCTACGACTCAACTTTTCACCTCAACCTTGACATCTGACCACTTTTTTTTTTTTTTTTTTTTTTTACTTTGGGCACTGTACTATTTTTTGAACATGAACTTTCAAGTGTTTCTGCCACGTTGTATCACTCCATCACTTTCCTTGTGTTGCTTATAACACTGCTTAAGCCAACAAATACTGTAGTACGTTTTTCCTTGCCTCCACTTTGCATACACTGAAGTCCCTCCCCCACCCCCAATTGTCTTTTCACAAAATGCTGAATGTAATGGGCTATTTATATTGATTTGCATATTCAAAGGGGTGTAATTCTGGGAGGAATTTGGGTGGGGCAGCAGGCACAAGCACATGCGTTACTTTTCACACTGACCGGGATTTATGAGGCTGAAGTGTGTAGAAGTTGGCTTACACAAGGTTTTGTGCATCAGAATTTTTTTGTACATATGCACATTTCCACTTTCGTCCGTACGCCATGTTTTAGTGTGAATTCTACGCACTGCGTTATACATGAGACCCCTGGAGAGCAAAGATTAGAAAGATATTACCTGATCTGAGAATCTTGATTTTTACCTTGACATGCAGATGGTGCAGTCAGAATTTGGTGCAGTCACTGTGAGTCCATTGACCCATTTTCCCTTGTAGCTACATTTGTGACTAATGACAGTGTAATGGTTTGAGAGATGTTTTTGTGGAACATAAACTCAGCAAAAAAAGAAACGTCCCTTTTTCAGGACTGTGTATTTCAACAATGTTTTAAAAATCCAAATAACTTTACAGATCTTCATTGTAAATTGTTTAAACAATGTTTTCCATGCATGTTCAATTAACCATAATCAATTAATTAACATGCACCTGTGGAATAGTCGTTAAGACCTTAACAGCTTACAGAAAGTAGGCATTTAAGGTCACAGTTCTAAAAACGCAGGACACTAAAGAGACTTGTCTACCGACTGTGAAAAACACCCAAAGAAAGATGCCCAGGGTCCCTGCTCATCTGCGTGAACGTGCATTAGGCATGCTGCAGGGAGGCATGAGGACTGCTGATGTGGCTAGGGCAATAAATTGCCATGTCCACACTGTGAGACGCCTAAGACAGCGCTACAGGGAGACAGGAAGGACAGCTGATCATTCTCGCAGTGGAAGACCACGTGTAACAACACCTGCACAGGATTGGTACATCCGAATATCACACCTGCGTGACAGGTACAGGATGGCCACAACAACTGCCCGAGTCACACCAGGAACACACAATCCCTCCATCAGTGCTCAGACTGTCCGCAATAGGCTGAGAGAGGCTGGACTGAGGGCTTGCAGGCCTGTTGTAAGGCAGGTCCTTACCAGACATCACCAGCAACAACGCCGCCTATGGGCACAAACCCACCTTCGCTGGACCAGACAGGAGTGGCAAAAAGTGCGTGAGTTTCTGCATGACAGCAATGTCAGTGTTCTGCCATGGCCAGCGAAGAGCCCAGATCTCAATCCCATTGAGCACGTCTGGGACCTGTTGGATTGCAGGGTGAGGGCTAGGGCCATTCCCCCCAGAAATGTCCAGGAACTTGCAGGTGCCTTGGTGGAAGAGTGGGGTAACATCTCACAGCAAGAACTGACAAATCTGGTCCAGTCCATGAGGAGGAGATGCACTGCAGTACTTCAAGCAGCTGGTGGCCACACCAGATACTGACTGGTACTTTTGATTTTGAGCCTCCCTTCATTCAGGGACACATTGTGAAACATTTTTAGTTTATGTCTTATGGTGTTGAATCTTTTAGTGTTCATACAAATATTTACACATTAAGTCTACTGAAAGTAAAAACAGTTGAAAGTCAGGGGACGTTTCTTTTTTTGCTGAGTATATTATCCCTCATGAAACCAACCAAATACATTTTGAATGTAACAGTGTACATTCTACTTACCATGTGCATGCCTTTATGGACACAGTCTACACTTTTTCTGATGGTTAGTTCTAGAATAAAATGTCCATGTCATACTTAAAGCATCATCTGAAGATCTTTTCATTAACTTGAGAGTGACTTAAGTTTACTCCAATGGCCTGCACAGTCTCTAGTTCTCAGTCCAACAGAGCACATTTGGGATTAGCTGAAAGCTTCAGAGCATGAATGTGTGGCAGAAAAATCTTCAGAACCGTGTGATGTTTTTGAGTCAGTATGGATCACAAAATTTCAAAATAACATTCTTGAAAACACTCCTTACAGAATTCATGTTATTTTGCAGGAAAAACCAGGACCTACCTCATATTAGATAGAAACACCTAATAATGTGACTACTAGGTGTATGGCACACAACCGGAGCAGACATACCATCCTTTCCTTTATGCTTAGATGCACAGTAGGCCATACAGTTTCATCTTCTCAAATCTATGATGATTGCAGCATCAAATACACATCTTTAATCCCTGAATCTATTCTAGTACAAGCACAGAATTGGCATTACCTTTAGTATAGTCTTGGGGCGTTTCTTGTAATGAAGTTTAGGTTTTTCTATTGTTGGAAGAAATGGGAGTTTTTTTAGCTCCTCAAGTACAGACATTGCAGCTCGCTTTTTGGAAAGTTTTTTGCTGTTCCCTTCTCCTTCAGCAGAAAACTCTCCAACTGTAACCCGAGTGACGAAGCTCTTCATATGGGGCGGGCCACTCTCTTTAATCACCTGTAAAACAAAAATGATTACAAGTTCTAAACACGCTTTAGGAACAATAATAAACAATTAACTTTAACAGATACTGAATTTTCTGTGCATTCTGTATATTGGTCACCTTTTAACATGAGAATTTTAATTTCCCCAACAAAGAACTCATAATCATCTCAGCTTTTCCAGAATACATTTTTAGATCAAAGAAGTGGAAAGACATTTCTTGTTTATACTGTAAAAAACATCTCTTTTTAAAACTGGTTCACTCTCTATATATATTCATCTTATACGTATTGGTGTTTTGACAACATTATTATTTTCTTAATCTTCCAATCATTCAGCACCCTTGGGGTAAATCAGTTGCATCTTTATTAAGGTAATTATATCATCTATGATAATAATTTTATGAATTAAATCATTTTGACAAATGCAAATTTTGTGATTTGAGTTTGTTGGTTTGACAGTATTAGTCACTTCCCTTCCTTTTGGGGCTATGCTTCTCAAAAACATTTCTTTGGTGGAGTGCTTTAATTAATGTCATACTCTTAAGCAATTTCTTAATACTTACTTGATAAATGAGCCATTAAAAGTTGTAAAGTTATTATTTCAAAATGTAAAGTTATTTTTGCTAAAAATAATTAATTTCTTTCCACCTAAATTTTACTGGTCAGAAATATTTTATATAAAGTTGAACAAGATAGCAAAATATACTCATGGCAAAAAAATCTGGGTTTGTTTAGGGACTGACTTATCTTTTTGAAAGTTGGAACATTTTTATTTTATTTTTATCAAAAATAGAAATATCATTTTTGTTAATTCCACATTTTTGTAACCACAAATCATACTCAGAAATAACACTAATACAGAATGTAATTTGCAGAGTGCATTAAGTACGTTTTTAATAACAATATAATGTAGTTAAAAAAAACAAGGGTTGACAGGTTTGTGGGCCCTGCACTAACTTGCACAAATACCAGATTCCAATTTCAAGTGATATAAAAATTGCATGTATTCATGTTATTGTTAAAGAAGTACCAAATGGAGAGTTAAAATCTAAGCTGTTATTCCAGTTGCAAAAACGTAATTTCCAAAAGCCCTTAATAACTTTAGATATGTTGTCTAAACTTGCATCATTAAATCCTCTGAGAAGACGGTAAACAAAAACGAGGCCTTCCTAGAACTCCACCAACTTCCATACACAGCAAAGAACGGGATGCCTCACATCTTACCTGAGATGTTCATTTGCTTATTTCTGTTTTGACTTTAACTTGATTGGCTGGATTCTAGTTTTTTTTCTTAAACAAGAGAACACAAAGAGTGTGAATGGGTAATTACTTTTCTGAACTGCTCCCGTCATCCACTGTTTTACCCCAAGGCTGCTGTTTTTCTTCTTTCTGTTTATATTATATACACATGATTGCCAAAGTAAATGCAAGGATAGAAAGATCTTGCTACCAAAAATCCAATAGTCACCTCTGCTGAGGTGGGAAAAACCATCAGAAGTATGACCAATTCAGTAGCGCTCCATCAATCAGGTGTTTAAGGTAGAGTGGCTAGACAGAAGCCCCTTTTGCCAAATGGAATTTACTGAGGCTGCGATGATTACTCAGAATTAATGGAAAGAAGAACGCAGTGAAATACAGAGAGGTCCTTGAAGAAAACTTGCACCAGAGCACTTGAAACTTAAATCTAGGGTGATGGTTTACTGTACCTTTCAGCATGAAAATGTCCTCGAGTGGCCCAGCCAAAGTCCAAAACTAAACCCCAGAGAGCATCTGTAGAGAAATCTAAAGATGACAATTTATAGATGCTTGAGAGCATCTGTCAGGAAGAAGGGGGATAAACTGCCCAAATTCATATGTGCAAAGCTTGTAGAGACTTAGCCCAAGAGGACTTGAAGCTGTAACTGCTGGCAAAGGGGCTTCTACAAAGTACTGAATTAAGAGTCTGAATAATTACATGAATGAGAGATTTCACTTTTTGATATTTAAAAAAATTTCTGACCCTTTCTGAAAACAAGTTTTCTCTTTGTCATCAGTTACTGACCATAGATTAATGAGCAAACATGGCAAATTTATTAATTCAAAATTAAATGTACAACACAATAAAGTGTGCAGAAAGTGAAGGGGCCTGAATACTTTCTGATTCCTCTGTATTTAGGGCCAATTACTGATAATATTAACCTGAATTTAGAATAATCTTTTACAAATCTATTTAATCTGTTGTTATATTTGCTTGTATATGTTGGATTTTCAACTGCAGTATTATTAACACAAACATTATCAAAATTATATTGTTATATTGTCATAAATGTATTGTTCTGCAGCAGTCCTTTCTCTGTGAATTGCACCACAAACACATTAGAAATAAGGCCAACCTGATCTTGTCAGAGATCAGGCCATTCTCTGTCCCCAAAGTTTAAATTGTCATCACATCTTAGATTCCCAGGGCTCAAATAGCAATATATTTAAGAACTCTTTTGCTACCAGTACTATACCAGTACTCAGCATTACTGCATAGGTTAGAATTCAAAATTATTATATACAATAATTCCAGGCGTGTGTCAAAAATGGATATCATTTCTTGCCTTTGGGAGGGAAAATAACGTCTACCTTAACCTAAAGCCCCAGTCACATTATATGACTTTTCAGGATAATTATTTCAGCTGTAGTCTAAATTTACATAATCTTAACAAGTCAGTGGTACACTCATGTGAAGCTGGTAGCCGAATGACAAAATAATTATCACTCTATCTAGTTTGCGACTCGCTCCAATAAAATCAATCAAGGTTTGATTTTGTCGTTAGCCATAGGAAAGGGCTCTTCATGCATGAGTGCTGACAACCAATGAATGACCATCTAGAAATACAATACATTGAATGTACCCATGAAGAGTATGGAATACATATGTTTAGAACCTTGCAAAGAGAAGAAATGCTTGTCTGTCTGAGGTCTTGTGTTTTATGCACTAAAACAGAATGGAAAAGGGAAACAAATGGCTAAGACTGTGGCTGAACTCGCTGTACCTGTTAAGCCGTCATATTACAGCAGCTCCATCAGGCAACACACTATTGGTTTTCACAAAAAAGGGCAATTATGACTGTGCTGGAAGGTAGGCACTCAGTAAATGTAATATGTAATTGTGTAAACTTTGATGGTTTGGCGACAAGATCAGCGATTGCAATCAGCAAATCTGACACATGTCATGAATAGAAGTCGCATAATGTGAGCTTAAGCCAACCTAAAGGTGTCACACTATTTGTCTTGATTTTAGGCTTTACATCTGAAAAAGATGACATTTCAGTAATGCTGTGTAGATGTTTTACATATCCTACGAACAAATACATCAAATAAGAAAGTGAAAAATAGTCTTGCAGAATACTATAATCATGCATTCTTTTAATTTCTGCCATGTGTTTTTCCTCCACCAACAAAAGGTATCGTAAGTAAACAAGTATACTGTTAAAGCATTCTCCATGATCCTTTAGCTGGGCAACATCTGTTGCTTTCATTCAAAATAAAAACAACAGACTGCCAAGAATACCCAAGGATTTGAATTTTTATTATGCTTATTCATGAATCTGTAGATTTACATAATGTAAGATGAAGTAAGTTACTTTTTAAACAATAGATTTTTTTGTAGGCTATGCTAATGCTAATAATTGTTGTGATTCTAAGACTATGTTATTATTGATGACAAAAACATGGTGAAAGCTGCAGGTTGAAAGTCATATATTATAACGGACAGCCATGATAGTTTTATTAGAAACTTTATTATACAAGCTGTCCAGTTTTCCAAACATCTTCACATTATTCAGGATATCTACAACACAGAGAACACATCGTCAAGCCCCAAATTCATTATCAATTTTTAACAAGCATCTTTCATTATTATCTCTGTTGTAAAAAGACTTACATAAAAGATTACACCGAGGACAAAGCATGTTAGTACTTTTGGTGTGCACAGTGCACTAGCTTATTAATGTACCACAGATACAAATGAAGAAAATCTGTAAACATTACTATATAAAGTTGCTCTGAATCAATTAAATATGTAATGTTAATATTTTACGAAAAAGAATCTGCATAATTAGGTATATCAGACTATTGAATGAGTGGGCAAGTATATATATATATACACACATATATATATATATATACATATATATACATATATATATACACATATATATATATACACATATATATATATATATATACACATATATATATACACATATATATATATACATATACATATATATATATACATATACATATATATATATACATATATATATATACACA
>JANRMT010062820.1:4252129-4289551 GCA_026402145.1 Polypterus bichir lapradei
AGTGCCCAGAAGTACAAGGTGTTCAGTGCTCAAAGACATGGCCAAGGTAAGGAGGGCTGAAACCCAACCACCACTGAACAAGAAACATAAGTTGAAACGTCAAAACTGGGCCAAGAAATATCTGAAGACAGATTTTTTTCAAAGGTTTTATGGACCGATGAGATGAGAGTGACTCTTGATGGACCAGATGGATGGACCTGTGGATCAGTAATGGGCACAGAGCTCCACTCCAACGTGGAGGTGGGGTACTGGTATGAGCTGGTATTTTTAAAGATGAGCTAGCTTTTTGCATTGAAGATGAACTCAAAATCAACTCCCAAACCTACTGCCAGTTTTTCGAAGACACTTTCTTCAAACAGTGATACAGGAAAAAGACCATGATTTTTATGCAGGCCAATGCTCCATCACTTGCATCGAAGTTCTCCACTGCGTGGCCAGCCAGTAAAGGCCTTAAAGATGAAGGAATAATGACATGGCCCCCCTTCCTCATCTGACCTAAACCCTATCGAGAACTTGTGGGCACTTCTTAAACGCTAGATTTACGGGGGAGAAAAACAATACACCTCTCTGAGGAGTGTCTGGGAGGCTGTAGTCACTGCTCCACAAAAAGCTAATCGTCAACAGATCAAGAAACTGACAGACTCCATGAATGGAAAGGCTTATGACTGTTATTGGAAAGAAGGGTGGCTATATTGGTCATTGATTGATTGATTTATTTTTTTTGAAATGTCAGAGATGTTTATTTGTAAATTTTGAGGTGTTTGTTTATTATTCTCACTATAACAGATGAAAATAAACAAGTGAGATGGGAAAATTTTCATTTTTCCTTTAGTTGCATAATAAATCTGCACACTAATAGTTGCCTAATAATTGTGCGCACATATGTATTCCCCTGATGATGTTCACACTCACATTTCTGTTGTGAAACATTCAGGTTTCAGGTTTATTAACATTTTGGATTGACTGATAGCACTGTGTTTGTTCTTGCCCTGGGTGTAGTACAAGACAGGTTGGGGGAGCAAGTTATGTTTAAAGATGTGAGGATCTGTGGATCTTACAATGTGAATGTGTGCTCAGGTGCAGTAAGCCTAGTAAACTTGCATAGGACTGGGAAAACTGGTAGCAAGTGTAGAATAAAATTAAGGTGGGAATGACTCTGAGTGGTGGGTGGGAATAAACTGGGATGCAAGACTTGAGAAAAATCAGAGAACTAGAGATTGTATGATGTGGACTTATGGAACACAGTGGAAATGGCTAAGGTCTGGGCACTCTATTAGCAGAGGCAAAATAAGATATGGATTGGACTTAGGGTATATGGATATGTTATAGGAAAGATGGAATTGGAAGTGCATGCTATTGGAAGATTATAGAGGTGGGAGTGTGAACATTATGGTGTGGGTTTTAGTAGAATGGAGAACTGGGCAAGTTGGCAGGGGATTGGGCAATTTAGAGACAGATCCTTTCCACATCTATAGGGCAAGTTCTGGAATAATAAGGGGATTATGGACGTCACAGACTGAAGTTTTGGAGCACAGTAGAAATGGTAAAGCTGGAATTAGATTTGGCAGCATGACGGAAAGGGTATAATACATTTTAACCTGGATTTGTCCAATGGGTCTGGTACTGGACAGGCCAAGATGTGCATTGACAGTATGATGAGTACCACAAAAGCATGTGAATGACCAGAGACAGACAGATATGAAAGGCACTATATAACAGATACGTAGTCCATCCGCCCTTGTATTCAACCGATATTATATCCCTTATTTGTAGGGTTTTTGTTAAGTTCTTTCATTTTGTACCTTACTTATACAATTTTTGAGTAACATTAAAGCTTTATCCCTTTGGGTTTATCTTTTCTGTGTGGATCTAATCACAACTTTGTTTGCACCTTGGTACAAGTATTTGTTTGATCAGACTACTTAGGTTTATTCACCTTCTAATATGCTTCAGTGTTACCTAGGTGCCTACCTCTCTTACTTAAAACCTGCACTATAACTACCACGCACTGGCCATCTGATTTGTGACAAGTCCGGTCAGCCATGCTGTGTGATATATTCAATGGGAGGTAGCTCACAGGATAAAAGATAAAAGATTCCCACTCCAGAGGGTCAACACCATCCACAAACTGTGAATTAATAACAGTTTAATGGAAGTAAAGGGCCCATAGAAGCATGTTGGAAACAGAATTCAAAAAGCCTTTACATTGCCCCTTCAAAGCCAATTCTAGCAGCATAAACCCACGCAAAACAGCGCAGTCAACAATATAATAATATGAAAATAATTAATTAAAAGAAAGTAATCATTATCCTGTTACTGTATGTTTTAAATGGTGTTTGGAATATTTTTCCATTAATATGTCACTGAAAGTAACCCTCCATGTAGCATATATGTGATGTTAGATGTATAAAGGTACAGGGTTTTTTTTTTTTTTTTTTAGATATTTACTTCAGGACCACAAGATGTGTAAATTTTGAAATTTTTACAATAAATGACCATGCTGCAACACTCTTTAAACACAGATAAGTGAATAAGTAAAAGCTGTGCTTTCTTATTCATTGTGATAAAAGTGATGTAAAACTTAATTTGGTAAAAAAAACATTACCTAACTGAAACATGCATGTTGTTAGCCAATGAAAATCATTGAGTGAACGGTCCGGCCTTTAATAAATCTGTTAATTTCTGCTTACACATACTCTGTGTTCAGTAGACCTGCTTGATAAAGATTGTCTTTTCAAAGTGACATTAGGGACATTGAAAGCTTTTCTGGTGTTAAAAGAGTATGAGACTTATGATGATCTCTTACAGAAACAAGAAAATGACAATTTTCACAAAAAGACACAGGTAAATGGCACTAAAAAATTAAACCAAAAAACTCTACATTCTTAAAATATGATGTGCTACTCAAGCTTCAGTTTTTCCTAAGCTGAGTTACTGACTGTGATTACAATTGTGATTTTTTTAAAATATTAAATAAAATAGTCCTTCACTTGTTTTGTAAAGCACTAGTTCTTGCAATAAACAAATTGCAATTGTAAAATAAAATACATTTACATTTACTTATGAATAGTTGGCAGAGAGGTCTAGTGACTGAGGTGTCCCACAAAACTGCCAGTTCAAACCAAACCTCAGAATATGAGCAAGTCATTTACGCTAGCTGCAAAATGAAAATATTTATGTATACAGCATGTAAATACTAATACTTCAATTTTGTACTTGTAATATGTTTGCAATGGTGTTTATCAAAAAAAGAAGCTACAGTATATAAATAAAATATGAAGTGTATTATTTACTTAGGTAACACATTTATCAAAAGCAATTTAAAACTCAAATTTCCACATTACAAGTATTGGTAGGTTGTGAGTTTGTGAGGGTCCTACAGGAACCACTAAGTGGCAAACTTTAGGTTTACTATCAGTTTGCAGTCCACTGAGCCATACAGTGTGTTAGATAATCTATTAGAAAAGCAAAAACTACAGAATTACCTTGAAGAAATATAATGTACATAGGGAAAAAATTACCTCAAAACAGACGGGTAGGTTTCGCTTCAGTGCAATTTCAAATACTAGGCTTATTTCAGATTTACTGGCATCATTGTCCATCATGGCTTCATTCTTTTCATTTAGGTTCTGTAACAAAAAGTTAAGATCACCTGTTTTTGATATTTTATGCAACAATTCTGATTTCCATTTTTGAGTAGCACAACTTCATGCAACTTTTCAGGAACACCCTTTGCAAAAGCTAAGGATTTTAAATAAAAATAGTACAAATGTGGTATACATTATTTGCTACAGTGGCAATAAAGAGTTTTAAGCACAATGCATTACAAAAATATTGCATCAATTGCTTTCACATTTATAGTATATTAGAGTCGCTTAAAAAATAGACACTACATTTGTCTGAATTATTTAGAATCAAGCAGTATAATCCTGTACTGATTATACAGCATCGGTCGTCAATGTAGCTGGTCCTTTCGCAATACTGTATTATGAACACCACACTTATCTATCAGTTTACCCATTTTCAAACCTGCTTAATATAATTCAGGGTCATAGGTAATGGAGAAACTCTCATCAATAAGGCAGGACCCTGCCCAAGGCAAGGTGCCAGTTCATTGCAAAGCATACTCACATCTGTATGGACACAACATTAATTCTGAGTCTTCATTTATGCTAACAAGATCACCTTTGGGATTCCATCAGAGACTAATTCATATAGACATGGATAGAATAAGCAAACTCTACACAGATAATGCCTGTGTTGGAATTTAAACCTCTGTCTGTAGAGACATGACAGGAGCACTAATTTTCATATATATGTTAAATCACAGAAACTGTCTATTTAAGCCAAACCCTCTACATTTCATACTGTAGATACTGTATATAACATTTTAGGACAATACTTTCCAACCTGAAGTAATACCGAAATGGTAAATAAACCAAATAGATGTATTTATTCAAGGAAATTTATATAAAGCAGGTTAGCCAAAGTGAGAATATTAAGTATAAAATAGGCATTCTTGCAGTCTCCCTGAAATAGTCTTAACCCCCACCATGTGTTGGAGGAGTGGATTACTCTCTTGCCTAACTCAAAGTGAGATGCCAAAAACTTCCTTTTTTATTCTGCTACTTCTGCCCTTTGCTCTCTCTCTGTTCTGTTCCCTCTTCCTCCTGGGAGTAAAACGTCACTTACTACCTTACCTTCGATTTAAATGTTTTCTGGCTGTTAGCTAGAATCACTGCTGGGATTATGAATGGCAATAATTCCAGGCTACAACTCCTTGAAGCTGCTCCAAGTGTCCCTGCACCAATGAGCCTGCAGTTTGCCCTTAAAAGCAACTCTACCCTGCAAATACCCTTAACTCACATATTTCCTTTTGGGAAAATGTGCCCTCAAGAAGGTTTTGCTACCTCTTTTGTTTCCTCCCCAACTTCCCACTCTCTTCAGCCAATATGCCAGGCATCCCTGTCATCCCTATTGCTGAGGTGTGCTCTGCCAGTTTATCAATTTTATGCTCTCTAGTGCCTTGGGGGAGTATTAAGCTTCTACATAATGCCCTCTCATTTCTTTCTCAAGTTTATGACCCCAGCTGCTGGACTTTTGGAGGACAAAACACAGATGCCACCAGAGATACTCTCAAACTGTTATCTTCAGTAGCTGTTTTCTGACAGCTGTGAGGCACTGTCTGTCTCAATTTCCTGGAGGAACAATAGGATGCTCTCTTGACCCCCTGGAGGTACAGTAGTAGCGAAGGTGTGAATGAACACAAAACCGAGTGGCATTGTGAGCAATGCTACACATCCTTCCTCTGACACAGTAATGCTACTGGCGCTCCTTTATACCAATGGCAATATGCCTGTATAATGTCGTTTTCTTCCTTTTAAGTTATTCTGGTATGCTCTGGCCACAGTATGTGTTTATTTACAAAGAACGAAAGAAAGAGTGAAGAGAATTGAAGAGAGAGGATCAGGAGAAAGAATAGAGACAAAGAGAAAAGCAATAGTCAGTCATTTTCCAACCTGCTATATCCTAACACAGGGTCACGGAGGTCTGCTGGAGCCAATCCCAGGCTGCCAAGGCAGGAACAAACCCACACACACACACACACACCCACATCCACACATCAAGCACACACTAGGGACAATTTAGGATCGCCAATGCACCTAACCTACACGTCTTTGCACTATGGGAGGAAACCAGCGCACTCGGAGGAAATCCACACAGACACGGGTAGAACATGCATTCGCAGGAAGTAAACTCAGGTCTCCTTACTGCGAGGCACCAGCGCTACCACTGAGCCTGAAAAGCAACAGTTAAAACCGAAAATCAAAAAAGAGAATTGTCAAAGCTAAACTGTAAACCATAAATCAAAGTCAAAAGGTATTGCTTTGTTTCAAAGTGAGTCATAGTACACTAAGTTTGATACAATCTCTGATAGTTTTTACTGTCTTAAGGTGATCTTTACACCAGTATACTGACAATGTCACAAGAGGCATGGCCTCCATGCATCACAGGAAATCCCCTTGAAAATGGATAACACAAAACTCACACAATAACGGTACCATTCCCAAACCAAACTGGTGTTGAAAAAGACAATAAACACATTACAAACAAACTGGTGTTAAAAAAGGCAATAAAAACATTACACTTCTAAACTACTAAAGAAAAGTTCTAAACAAAATTCTGATTGCATATTTTGATTCCTTGGGTGTTAAAACCCTCATAATGACACCAAGAATAATCCAAAAATGAATTAAAAGAAGCTCAAATCATAACAGAGAATCATATCATAAGTGGAACTTTGAGCATTTTGTTTCTTTATCTAACACATCGTTGGGCTTGTGAACACCAAGATTGTCATTAATAATAGGCAAAACAGGCATTGTACTCCCAGAACAGCTACAGCTACAGCACACAGTTGAACTAAGTGCCTTTACACGACAGAAAATAAGTTCCATGATTTTTTCTCACTAGACATATGTATTGAAAACTAAATGAAAGGTGAGCACATGTGGAATTAATGTAGGAAAATGCTTTTAGACTGGAAACAATCACTTTTACTCTTGTGTCAATGGCACAAACTTTGTTGGTTGCAATATGCAATTTGTACTTTTGTGAAATGAAACACTGAGTTTCACTGGAAATTCAATTTTGTCTGAAACATTTTGCTCATGATTACTTATAATATTTAAAGTTATTAGATGGCTTTAATCTTACTTATTGAATTGATAATTTGATAGACAGAGCTAGGTGGCACATCTGTCATGTCCTAAGTTAAAATTCTGATTCAGACACTATCAGTGCCGAGTGTATTTTTATAGTACATGCCTGTATACTATAAAGTGTGTCATAAAGTAGGTTGTCATAAGCAGTTGATTCTAACTGCTTCTCAATCTGAAAATATTCTAAATGCCAATACTATATGTCACTATCTCAGTTTCACAAAAATACTTTTTTGTTTTTTAACTTTGCATTATTATTTTATTCTTTTGAAGTTTTATTAATTTTAATACAATCCATACAACTCAATCAATTTTTTACAAAAAGAAAAATTGAGTTAAGGACAAATCGATCCCCACCCCTGAGAGAGAGAGCAAGGCAAACGGCGTGAAATTTAAGGCTTGTAAACATACCTAAATTAATAAATTTGATAAGCCAATAGAGATGAATGCAGAAGACAAAGAAATACGGAAATAATTGCTTCCTCTGTGCTTTAAGAGCTTATTTTAAAATATTACTGATTAGATCCTGCCATGTTTTGAAAAAAGTCTGTGCAGATCCTCTAACTGAGTATTTGATTTTTTCCAATTTCAAATAGTATAACACATCGGTTTCCCACTGACTTAAAAGAGGAGAGCTTAGGTTCTTCCAATTTATCAGAATAAGTCTGCGTGCCAAGTGTAGTGAATGCAATCACAGTTTGTTTGTCTTTCTCCACTTTAAACTCATCTGGAAGAACCCCAAACACAGCTGTTAATGGGTTAGGAGGGATTGTAAGACCAAGGCTGTCTGAAAGGTAATGAAAAAGTTTGGTCCAGAATAATGTTATGCATTATTATTTTCTGATTGTATGCATCAGAGTATGCAAAATGAGGAAGATCAGGAATAAATGGTTACAATAACCCCTTTATAGGGGATTAGAGGTCAATTTATTATTATACCTGATTTGATTCAGCTTTGCAAATTTTATTTATATCATTAATGAATTATTTTAACAAAATACATTTTTTTTTCTGTAAGGCACATTGTTACTGGGGATAAGGGAAAGCTGGGATGAAGCATAGGTACAAGCAATTTGTTTTATTTCCTAACTGGTCTTCAACCTCATATCAGCTATACATTTTTTAATTCACATCTCGAGCATGATCTGGTGTTTAATTGTTTACAGTTCCTTTTTGGCCTCTAAAAATAACTGAAACTTTGTTTTGGGGTTTTACATGTCACAGCTGTGGGCATCTTCCTTTGTCTGGGGACATTGATAATTATGAATTGAGGATGGACGAGAGCAAACAAGCAGACAGGTGAATCTGTAAAATCAAATGAATGGCAGTTTAAAACAGGAGAATAAAAAGTGCAAAATAGTGCAGTCAAATAAATAATTCAATAAACAAACTACTAAAATCCATGCCATTAACTCAATAATGTGTCTTTGAGGTGTAAATAATATAACAAACAATTCAAAAATAGTTAAAATCACAAACAGCAAAGAGGTAAAAAGTCTTTGTCCTTTCATTTCCCTTCTTTGTCCTCATGCAGGACAATGGGAGACTCCACTGTCACAGCCCATCACATTCCTGACCCACCATGCAGGTACGAACTGCACCACTAAAGACTTCCATGGTTTCCAGTAAACCTTCCCCTTCTCTGGATTTCACCCCTTCTGGTTCCATCTTAAATACAACCTGCCACATCCTCAATCCACTACAAAGATCTGAACTGCTACCACTGGTTGCCACAACTCCAAGGGCATGTTGCTATTCTTTGGTTGTTACTATGAACTAAGCCTCCCTCTTCCAACTAGCTCCCAGGTCTCTCACTCCCTTTTGTCAGTTCCACACCTCAGCTGATGAGAATACATCACAGAACTTTTCCCTCAGCATTCTGTCCAGCTCTTTAAAAGATGATCTGCCAAACGGATGGTGTTCTTTCCTTCATCAGCTACCTCTCTGTTTCTTTCTGGAAAACAAAGCACAACCTCCAGCAATAACCCACTCCCCTTTATATCGATTCATCACTACCTGGTGCCTGTTGATTACTGTCGCCGCTTGACCATTACTCAAGCAATTAGATCAACACACACTTTCATGTGTGTACCTCACACCGTCTTAAGTTAAAACAGCGGATTGCGCCCTAAAATCAATAAAACCATAAAACAATTAATATCCCACACCCATGTCACCACAACATTAGATTGTTTTTTCAATTTGGCACATCTTTAATGTTTAAAAGTAAATATGTTCTCCTGCTGTGTCATCTTGTTTTCAGTATGGGTGCCCCTATCCTGACCACTCACAGTTAGGGGGCAATGTTTCCAAAATGACAGCATCAGCACAGCAACTCATAAGCCAGCAGCCTGAACAGTATATCGCCCAAGTTTGTGGATACCACCTAAAAACTACCACTTTTTGTTTGAGCATTTAAAAGAATCTCTGGGTTTGAACTTTTTTTGCCCCTTGACATAAGATTTATGTCCAATATTTTGTCTTATCAGTCTCACCCTGGCTAAATGTTTTATACTGTCCATTTTCTGATTACACCTCTTTTCATAGCTGCTCTTTGCAGTTCACATTTTATAGTCAAGGATACTGATGTCAAATTCTCATAAAAATTGAAAGCCAGACCGACACATTTAAACAAATAAGAACTTAAAATCAAGATTAAAGCAATTTCTAAGAATTTTTAAAAGTGGTGTGGCTAGTGGGAAAGCTCATACCTGTGGTAATTACTACTGCTTCCTTGCAACTTTAGGGATTTAGAATCAGTTTTCTTTCTGGTCACTTTGTGGAATATGAATGTTGTTCCATTTTGTATAAATGTATTCTCCAGGTTTCCTCACACATCCCCAAAAATGAGCATGTCTGGCTCACCAATGACTTTACTCTTGTAGATGCTGAAGGACAGTTGGATGTATCCAGTCCTTATTCACTTGCTATCTTCCTGGGATGGCACCTGGTCAACTTTGAACTGTGAGGCACTACAAAGAGTAGTGAAGGCGACACAGAATATTACTGTCATACAGCTTACTTCTGTTCACATTACCTTAGAAAGGCTTAGCATAGTCCCTTTTCTCACACTGACTCCCCTCTGGCAAACTGCACAAGACTTCAAGCATTCATAGCAGTGATTTTAGGGATGTTTTTATTTACAGCTCAACAGATACTCATACTGACAAATGCACATTATGTACATATAGCATATAATATGGATAAAATACATATACAACTGACATCAATAAATTTGTTGGTACCCTTAGAGATGATTGAAAAAGTACTGTATGCCTCCTGAAGAGTGATTAAATGAAAAGTAATTGTCCCCTGTATACCTGTATGTCTTTGAGATGTCATGAAGTAAAGCAAAGCAAATGTGAAAAGAGATCAAGTATTGCTTATTCTACAAAAATATTCCAAAATGGCCTTGACACATTTATTGGTACCCCTGGAAAAGATTATAAATAAGTGGATTAGAGTGATTTTTCAAACTAGCGATTTTTATTAATTAGTATCACACATGTCTCCAATCGTGCAATCAGTCATTCAAGCCTACTTAAAAGGTAAAAAGTAGTCTGCTGTTTGGTAACATCGTGTGTCACACAATGAACGTGGACTAGAGGAATTAGAGGAAAGAGTTGTAGGAGGAGATCAGAAAGAAAATTATAGACAATTATGTTAAAGACAAAAGCAATAAGACCATTTACAAGCATCTTGATGTTCCTTTGACAACACTTGCAAATATAATGGAGAGGTTTATGGTCCATGTGACTGTAGGATATAATGGTAGTGATAAAGCCAAGGACAACTTCCAAAGATATACAAGCTGAACTCCAAGATCAAGGTCCATCATTGTCAGAATTACCATTCATCGCTTTTTGAACAACAGTGGGCTCAATTAAAGAAGACCATGGAGGACTCCATTGTTAAAAGAAAAACAAAAAAAGCCAGACTGGAATTTGCTAAAATGCATACTGACAAGCTACAACACTTCTGTGAGAATGTCCTTAGATGAGACAACACTGGAGCCTTTTGGCAAGTCTGGCATAGGATGCATCGAGTCTCTGCAGGAAACAATGAAATCTAAAGACTATTAAGACATTCTGGAACGAAAAGTACTGCCCAGTGTCAGAAAGCTCTCTCTCAGTCACAGGTCATGGATCCTTAGACAGGATAATGACCCAAAGCACACAGCTAAAAGCACCTAAGAATAACCAAGAACAATATTTTGGATATTCTAAAGTGGCCTTCTGCGAGCCCAGATTTGAATCCTATCAAATATTTATGGAAAGTACTGAAACATGTAATCTGGAGAAGGCACCCTTCAAACCTGAAAATGTTGGAACAGTTTACTCAGGAAGAGTGGACCAAACTACATGTTGATAGTTTCAGAAGTCTCATTGTGAGCTACAAGAACCACTTGTTTACAGTAATTGCCTCTAGGGTTGTGGAACAAAATATTAAGTTAAGTGGCACGGTGTTTAACGCTTTGGACTTCAAATTCTGAGGCTGTGGGTCTCAATCCCACCACTGACACTGTGTGACCCTGAGTAAGTCACTTCACCTGCCTGTGGTCCAATTGGAAAAAGCAAATGGAAATGTAACTGATTGTATCTCAAACATTGTAAGTCGCTTTGGTTAAAAGTGTCGGCCAAATGAACAAATGTAAAGATGTTTTGACGTTTTCAAATTATTTCAAATACAGTTTTGGGTTCTTCTTTTTTCATGGAGGGACATCAGCACCTTTGTCCATGTCTATATATACTGTATATGTTTCGTTCAATATATGATGTTGTATTAATTGCTTTTTTATGTGACTGTTGTTAGTATTGTATGACTGTCACTGGTTTGACATTCGTGTGTTAATTTCATTGTACTAAGTACACATGAAAATACGTTTGAACCTAATTTGGCTCAGTGTTAGCGGGTGTGTGAGTGAAGACTAGCCTGATTCCAACTTCGTGCCAAATGATGACATGCTTCAGCTTATTCTTGCCATATAATGAAATTAGTTCATTTAAGAAGAAATAACAAATGACATAAATTATATTTATTTTTTATTTTTAAAAAGATTTATTATTATTTTTAAGTACAACCAATTTACAATAAATATTTTCAAATTGACAACAGCAGAAGTACAGACTCAAACAAAACAGTATATATTACTAGCACTTTGATTAGTAAGGAAACTTACAACTTAATTTAAAGGTACAACTTAATTTAAAGGTACAGTGATCCCCCGCTATATCACGGTCCAGCTATCGCGCCCCCGCTACATCGCGGATTTATTAATATTATTATTATTACTAGGTCGCTCTGCCCCCTGCTTGCTTCGCTCACCCACCCCTGGGTTTGGTTTACCGGATAAACAATTTAAAGAGATTGTTATTTTCATGGGAATTGTTACATATGCATTATTTTCATTTTTACTTTAAAACTTTTGTAAAAACAATATTTGTCCTTTATTTCCGGCTGCGGGCATGGTAAATCTCTTTCTCGTGGGACTTATAACGCTGCTCGCATTGTGAAGGGAGGGGTCTGAACGCACGCTAAAGGGATGCGATCGTTTCAGCTGGTGTCTTGCTGCTGCTGCTGCTGGCCAGCTGTGTATTGTGCTTGTCACGCTTTGCGTCAATCACTTAAAAGCCTGTACAGCAGCTGTCCTTTTGCCACTTCGCGTCTCTGCCGCTAGCGTTCTGGAGGAGGAGGAGGAGGAATGGGAGAAGGGGGTTGTGAGGGCTGAATGCACGGTGGCTTGCTACAGCTGCAGCTGCCAAGCTGCATGTTATGCTTGTCATTGTTTTAAGAGCTGGGAGCACCTGAAGTTTGTCTGCCAACAACTGCTAGGTTAGATGTCAGTGAACTTGTTTTAAATTGTTTGTAAGTAAGGCGTGACGTGCAAAGGTCACCGTCTCACGGGTTTTGCTTCCCAAGGTTGTAATGTCTAGTCTTGCGTGTCTCTCCAAGATGATCTGATCTCGCGCTACGCTCCTGCTACTTCGTGTCTCTCCCGCTCGCGTTGTGAAGGGGTGGAGCTAAATGCACGCTAAGCAGAAGTGGACGGATCAGCAACTGGCTTTGCGCTGCTTCTACCAAGATGCCTGTTCTGCTTGTTGCTCTGCGTGTTGATCATTTAAAAGCCTGTACAGCAGCTGTCCTTCTGTTTTACTGCCTTGTCTTGTGTGACCGTTAAAATGTTTCTCGCGGGATGTCAAATTGTCTTCTGAGAAGATCAAGCCTCGTCTCCCTGATTTTTTTTTTATAATAGAGAGATGTTACTCATATCCGCCTATCACATGTGTTTACAAAGTGTGTTTTAATAAGTTTACATGTGTTTAAAGCGTGCGGGAGGGGTATTCTAAGGCTTAAACTATTAAAAAAAAATTTTTTTTTTTTATATGGTCTTTCTATATCGCGGATTGTCACCTATCGCTGATGGGTCTGGAACGTAACTTCCGCGATAGGTGGGGGATTACTGTAATATGGCCTACTGCTGAGTAAAACTATTTTTAATGTAAGAATCTACTGGATTGATAAGTAGTATTAGGACTAATTTCCTAATAAGTACCATACGTTTCTTTAAAAGATGAGCAGAAACCTTATGACATAGACAGGCAGTGTGGTGTAGTGATGGAAGATTGTGGACCTAAAACCCCGAGAATGCAGGGCCAATATCTACTTGTGCCATGAGCAAGTCATTTAATCTGCCTGTGCTACAACTGGGAGAAATATACAATTGTAGTATTCCTGGTAATTGTTACACCACCTTGAATAAAGATGTTAGCCAAATGAACAATAATAACAATATTTACAAAAAATAGGAGTAAACCTGAAAGGCAGCATCTTAAATCTATGGTGGATAAAATCTTCTTTAACATTTGTGGTTAAGCTGTCTCATTTAATTCAGTAGAAAACCAACAGTCTCTGAATAAGCAGATAATTCAGACGCCTCCATAAAAGTTGAGCTATGTCTTCTTAGTGCAGAAAGAAACATTGTAGTAGACTTTTTTTAAGAGGCATGCATACAAAAACGCAACGCAAAATAACACACCCTTGTTTCTTTAGGGAATTGTGAAATAGAAGACAGAACTCAATACCGTTAACCAAAAAGATTTAAGAGATCTTAACATCTGGAAACTGTAAAGGTTATTAGCATACTTTTATTGCCTGATATAAACAATTCACTTAGTATCCTGCATGGTACTTTTTTTCCTTCTAGTCCAGATGCAATTTCCTTTTTGTGATCTATTAACTATGTATGGTATAGACTATAAAATATTTTACAGGGAAAGCAAACTGTGGAATTGTTTAAAAAAGACATCTTTGAAAGAATCACTTCTTGGCATCAACAAACAAAAGAACACAAGTTTTCTCTCTAGCTGAGTTTGGGCACAGTAAACTCCAGAATGAAAGAAATGCCTTATCACACTGACCACCCATTCTATGCTGGCCTGATGCCACTGCAGAGTTACTCTATGTAAACCACCAAAACAAGCCACACACAGGTTTAATTTGTTACTGGTGATATAGCATACAATATGATAAAAACTCATATTCAATGTTTAATTTGATATTGATAACAAGAACATTAGAACAGACAGTTGTAATTCATTGGTTTTCAACAAATGTTCTTCAACCAAACTTCCAGGGGAGGTGCATGATGACTGAAAATAATTATAAAACAGCAGCAAAATATTGAAATCAATATAAATCAAGCTACAAGGGTGTTAAACCTAAATCCCGGTGATCCATTAAAATCACCCTGCTCCATCAAAATTCAATACATGTTATATATGGCCTGCAATGACTATTGGATTTTTGAAAGGCCCCTTTTATAGTCTGTTTCATATGTTCTGTAGCTTGTATTGTTAAGTAGTTTAGCAGGATTATGTTTATATCTGGCATTAAAATGTGTTTCCAGTGTCTATATTATGTCTAGATAGATATTGTATGGACTCCCCACTTAAGCAGAGCACTTAGAGGTTTGGTTTGCGCCCCACTAAAGGGAGGCCCTTCCATGACTTTCCTGCCTCTGCCCTATACAATGCTTCTGTGTTTTCAGTTGACTTGATTGCTGTATTTGGAGGGAAAACACATTTGCATTTCTACTCATGTTAAATGTCGAGATTGCCGATGGAGGTACTCTGGTGCTGAATCCAGAGGATAATATGATAGCTTAAGTTATGAAAAAATGTCTACAGTGAAAGTTATCAAAAATATCTGCATTGGCAAATTCTGTAATTTGAAAAACGGGGTAGTCACAACTTGTCTTTCTTAGAATACTCAACTGTTTTAAAGTGGACAAAACTATAATGAAACTTTTTTATAAGTCCTTTATTGAATCCATTGTTACATTTGCTTTTATATGATGGATTGGTAACCTCAGAAATAAGAAAATAAATCATCTTAGCAATATTATAAAAATTAGAAGTAAAACTATTGTTTCATAGCAGACCTCTATCACTGAAATGTATTGCAAACAGGTTAGAAAGAAAGCCAACTCAATTCTGTCACACAATAGCCATGCTCTTTGTTCTAACTTCTAGCTGATGCCATCAGGATGCAGATTTATGTTTCCAAAGGTAAACAACAACAGGTTTAAGAACTGTTTTATTCCTATTTTGTGTACTGTTGAAAGTAATTTTTCTTCTTGAGTGTGTGTTTATGCAATAATATTGGTTGTGAAATGTTGTGTCTTTCTTTGTATATTGGATCTATGTAACAATGTATTCTGTTTTTGTACTTTCCCGATGCAAACAAATTTCTCTCTGGGATAATATCAAGTCTACCTAACCTAACTTAATTACTGTTCATTATTTATACTAAAACTACTCTTCTACTCTTTAAAACACAGGTAGTGTAATAGCACTACCAGTAAGTATTATGTTAAGTTCAAAACTAAGCATGCAAGACTGCAGATAAAGTTCAGGAAAATAAATATCATGGCGTGTGTAGGGGAGTCCTCACAAATTATTGTGGTACACTGGGGAAGCTTGGAGGAATAAGAGTTGAGAACCACGATTGTAAGTAAAAACCAACTAGTTGAGCAAAATTGTAACATACCATATAGAAACTATAATGTATAGTAAAAATCAACATTAAATGAACATTAAAGGAATACTCCACCCAAAAATGTTTTTAACATGTTTCTCAACTCATGTAGTTTGTAGTTATGGCCAGAGAACATTTATATTCTCATGTTTTGATGCAGAATGGAGATATAAAGTTCCTGATATAACAGGGATCTATAATGATAAACACTGGATAACACCAAACAATATAAAAAAAAATAATGAAAAACTCCCATTTCACTTGTGTCACATAATCCACATGTTAAGTCATCTAGTCATATGCTCATAAATTCCCAAACTTGTATTTTTTACTATTATATTGTTAAATATATCACTTCCAGGCCTAATAACTGCTTGATCATTGGGAAACACTTCTTTTCACATGATATCAACATGGCAAAAAACACTAACATATGAGTGCAACTAAAAATAAAAGTTAAAGAAAATCAATTGAAAACAGTGCCAGGAAAAAGAATGTACCTCACTCTTGTGCATATATGAAATGCTTCAAAAAAATTTCACCCATTCAGTTTCACAAACTGCTGCTAAATAATCCCAAGGTACTCCAGTTTTGGCTCACTGCTATGAATATAAATGTAATAACAGGAGACTCGTCTACAATTTAAATGCTCATTTGTGTATTGAAAGAATTCCATTTTTGTTAAAAAGGATCTTTCTCAGAGGGAGTTTATGTAACTAAATTTTAGTAAAAATATACTGCTGCCTTGCAATAGGGAAACCAGGTTTTCATGCCCAGGTCCTGCCTGAATGGAATTCACAAGTTCTCCCCATGTCTGTATAGGATTCCTCCAGGTACTCCGGTTTTCTCCTACATTCCAAAGATATGCAGGTTAAATGGATCAGCAATGCTGAATTGGCCATGATGTGTTTGTGCATTTGTTCCCCTGAGAAGGACTGGTGCCCAGTCTATGGGACTGTTCCTGCCTTGTGGCCTGTGCTTGTTAGGATAGGCTCCAGTCCCCCACAACTCTAGTCAGGATTAAGTGGTCTTAGAGAGTGGTATAGTATTGTACATGGTTTGGGACACTGTGAGCATGTGACTAGATGACTTTAAATGTGGATTACATGACATAAGTAGCGTGAGAATTTTACATGGATATTTTATATATTGTTTGCTGTTGTCCAACATAGGTCACCATATGTGCCTATTACATCAGAAACGTTGGTGTCTATGTTCTGCATTACACTATGAGATTACATTTTTTTCTTGAACTTAATTATGACCTTTATGGTGTAACATAAAAAATAATCATTTTTGGATGGTGCATTCCTTTTAAGCATGTAAAGAACCAAAAACAAATTTCATTGTGTTTGTAATAAATGTAAGCATTTTTTTCTGAGGCTTTTGCTCAGTGCCATTTTTGTGGCAGTACTTACCTGTTACACTGTAGAAGTGACAATAGCTGTGTTCATGGTATTTTGAATCCTCGGCTATGACACAGGCTTTCATATAGCAGCAGTTTGTATACTGTGTATCTGTTTAATTTATGATATAACCTACAAGTTTTCTTGTACAACTCAAAATCATCTGAAAAACCCCTCACTCCTGTCTAGTTTGTTTTTAAACTGGTACAATTTATATATTGCAGTGACACAAATTAAAATGTGGCCCTTTACTTGTCCTCTTTATTTCTCAGGTTCCTCATAAAGCAAAACATACTTTTGAACTTTTTTGGTATGGCTTCTTTATGGCAGGCCTTCTCTATGAATCTAAAAATTGTATTACTATTCCACTCATTCTGATCATGGTGCAGAAAATCACAATGTCTTAGGCGAGACCTGACCAGAAATTACACCACATTCTTTGTATGCAATCTCTATATCGCTGATGAATCTAATAACTTTGTTGCCATCAAAAAATCTGACATCGTTTTTAATCGTATTTAGCAAAATATTCATCAGGAAGAGTCACAACAGTTTTGGGATATGGTATGTTTAAAAGACATTTTTGTTGACTTTCCCTAAAATCAGTGGTCTGCCAGTTAGAAAGTACAATATACAGTTGCATATGGAATTGCATATATTTCCAAGTGTTAAAACTGATTTTGAGGGAATAATTACATTTTAGACAAATCTTCAGTAAATAAATAAATCGTCCATTATCAAATGATAATTCCTTATAAATGATAAATCCACTTTCGGCAGTGACAAATACTTAAAGACTACCCCTATAAGACAGGAAATTAAAAACATCAGCTGCATTGGTGAGGAGAGACTGAACTACAACAGAAACTAAAATAACTTAAAAATGCATCTCATTCACATTCACAAAATTGAAATGATTCTCACAAAGTAAAACTTAGCTGAGGTACGCTACCAAAAATAAAAGATGAAATTGAAATGACAGGTGCAAACAGTATAACAATCAGAAAACTAATTTTAAACAATGGACCAAAAACAATCTTGCTAAGTTGGCCTTCATTTTAATTTAGGCTGACTCCAAAGATAAACAGCAAAGTAAAGCACAAAGGCTTAATTCAACACTACGTGCTCATAATTTGGTTATGCATGTATAATAAATAAATGAAACAGTAAATGAATAGCCAGGGCAGCTACTGTCACATATAACAACACTCAAAAAAAGTGACATTAGTCTAAATTGTCAAATCACACAGTATATGTATATTGAGGATGTGTTCAAGTGTTAGTATTAATTTTACATTGTTATTTTTCATTGCTGTAATTTTTCTTAATGTTAAAATTATAATTTATGTGACATTATTGTGGTATCTTCAAAGGTCATGCGAAAAGACAATTTTCCCTTCAGTGATTAATACAGTGTACTAAATACCAAAAGAATACCAAAAATAACATTTTGAGTTTTTCTTTTTTTTTTTTAAATGGGTGTCACCATTTTGAGACTTTTGTTTCATGGCAGCAGCTAAATTGTTCATCACAAGAATATCTTTTGATGGTCATATGGGTATGACTTGATGTCCTCACACTATAACTATGAAGGATACGGTCGGGGTAGCTCTGGTGTCCAAGTTTTGGGGTTTACTTAAAAAAAACAAAAAACAAAAAACAATAGAACATTGCTTATGATTTAGCTTGTATAGGGGAAAGGCATTGCTGTTATACCTTCTTTGAAGTCTTTTCATTTAATTTTTGGAATTTGTAGCAATTTATTTGTAATTATTTACATAATTTTGTTATTGTAGGAATGTCACTTTGAAGCTATTTTGTTTTTGGATGTTTGCCACCAAACTGTAACCATTTTGCATGACCACAGCAATGTTCTTTTTGGTCACTTGTTATCTTGCTCTGACTAATAAAAATGACACATATCTACTGGTAGCCTAGTGCTGGATCTTCCCTGCTTCACCAACAAACTTTGCTAT
This sequence comes from Polypterus bichir lapradei, assembly GCA_026402145.1. Lineage (NCBI taxonomy): Eukaryota > Metazoa > Chordata > Cladistia > Polypteriformes > Polypteridae > Polypterus > Polypterus bichir. Next base: position 4,271,270 of record JANRMT010062820.1, read on the forward strand.
AATTTGAGTCTGTAAAAATGTTTGGTCTAATTCTGCTTTTAGAGGGCAACTGGTGAACACAGGCAAACCCAGAAAATAGTCATTAAACCAGCAGGCAATTGGGGATCCAAACCCAATTAAGTATTAAGATTTTGGGGTTTTGATTTTCTTTGTTTCAAGTGCTTCCTTGACTTATGTTTCTGTGTTATTCACTCAGTTTTCTTGGGTTTTTCTGTTATTGCATTACTTTGTCTACCCTTGACTACGTTTTTGCCTGTTCCATAACAGTACTTTTCAGTTCCCTGATCTGTTTCATAATAGTCAAAAATTAATTTCTCTTTTAGTGTTTTGGCATATGGCATCCTGCAGATCATTAAAGATACTGTATCATGCATGTTTAGAACTACTTGCTTTGTGTATTGGGTCTGATTTTTACCTAGTGCTTTTGGACAAATACTTTCTGTATTTGTTTGGTGTTTGACCTTAGCCTGACTTCTGACCATTTTCTTGTATCACTCCTTAAAACTTGTTCATCACTTTCCAATTTAAAATATTAATTAGCTCTTTTGGCACCAATTTCTTGATTGTGTCCATTATAATAAGCACAAATGATCCTTGAATTAAAAAGTGGTATTGTTTATTTGCCTCACATTCATCTTTTCATCTATTACCTTGAATATAAAACAAAATTAGCAAACATTTTCTCTTCTCTTCACTGACCCAGCACCACTGTTGATTGTTACACAAAGACCTCTGTTACTTCTGCTTCTGCCATCTGACCCTGCCCCTTCCTTCTGGTACATTATAAAAAGATGCCACCACCAGAACTCTGTCTAATGTTTTAGAAGACAACAACCTGCAGCACTGGCTGCCATTCATTCAAAAAGTTTGTCATTTTTCTTTTGACCAAAGTGTGCAGTTATATGAAGTTTACTATGCGGTGCCCCAATTGTTTATTGTTGTAGCTTGTCTTCTTATACATGTAAAAACCTTATCAAATCACTTCAGCAAGATACATATGAACACACTTCTCCTTGACTTTGTACAGAATTGATATCTGGACACGATACTGAAAAAATACTCCAAAAACATCCTATCTGTCATTTCGTAAAAACTAAACATCACCTCCAGTACCATCTTGCTGAGCCCTGGTGCCCTCCCCAGGGATAAGTGCTCAGCCCACTTCGGTTTATTCTACTGACTCAAGATTGTACAGTCGCATGCAGCTCTAACACCATTAAGTTTGCAGATGACATAATAGTGGTGGATCTTATCAGCAATGGGGATAAGTTAGCTTACGGAATGGAGATACAAAGATTGGGTGATCTGGTGCGAGTGCAAAAATTTGTCTCTTAATTTGGACAAGACGAAAGAGACTATTGTTGACTTCAGAAGTCCCATGCTGTCCACACTCCACTACACATCGAGGGCTCTGTAGTGGAACTGGTCAACAGCACCACATTCCAGGGTGTGCAACTAGCAGCTGACCTTATTTTGTCAATTTAACATCACCTCCAGAGCCAAGAAAATGTAGCAGCGTCTCCACTTCCTTTAGTGACTGAAAAAGGCAAGCCCACCTCCACCTGCTCTCACCACATTTTACAGGAGCACCATCGAGAGCAATCTGATCAGCTGCATCATTGATTTGGGAATGGTGATGTCTCCAAATCTAAGGTCCTACAATGAATAGTGCACACAGCAGAAAAAAATAATCAGAATCTCTCTGCCCTTCGTTAAAGGTATCTTAATAAAACGTTGCACCGACAAAGCCAACAGCACTGTGAAGGGCTGCTCCTACCCTTCTCACAGACTCTTTGCCCCACATGCATCTGGCAGAAGGTACTGTAACATCCAATCCAGTTCTGCCAGCTTCTACTCCTTAGCTGTTTGGACTCAGAACTCTGTGCTGCCTCCCTGCCCTAAAATCTGCTCCTAAAAGCTTATTTATATGCAGTATATTTGTTACACTTGCCCAACCAACCAACTACAGTTGTATTATATCATTAGTTGTTGTTATTATTTACTATTTCAAATTATCATTATTTATCTATCTATTTATAGTACAGTTCTTTACTTGTGTTGCACTTGTCCTCTGTTTATGTATATGTTGCACCTTAGTTCTTGGGAGCGTTTTTCATGCCACTGTATCTGCAATACTATGTATGGATGGTATGACAGTAAAACAGCTCGACTTGGCTTAAATGTTATAAGTCCATCACTAATCTTCTCCCATTTCAGGTATATTAAAAATGTCAAGTGCTAGAGATTTAAAGTATTGTCAAGCCCTTGCCCTGTTTGTTTAACTTGTCAAACAATAATTGGAATCAGTTCACACACTCTTATTGAAGTGAAACCATCAGTGAAATACAACAAGAACAGCGGATTTTACTTAAGGTTAAGCAGAATTAAGGTTAAGGTTAAAGACTCAGCTGATCAAGCTGCCCTGTGGGACATCCTGAGGGTTCACAGGATCCCCTCGTGGTTGCTGGATATCATGACCGGCATATACATTAGTACTGTGAGTGCTGTGCAGAGTGGAGTCAGGACCTCTGCGTTTTCCCCAATTGATTCTGGGGTTCGTCAGGGGTGTGTTCTTGCTCCTACTCTGTTCAGTGCTTGTATGGACTGGGTGTTGGGCAAGGTCGTGGGGTCCAGGGCCTATGGGGCATCTGTTGATGATGAAATATTCAAGGATCTTGAATTTGCTGACGATGCTGTGATCTTCGCAGAGTCAATGGAGGCTCTGATCGGGGTGCTTGAGAGACTGAGTGAGGAGGCTGAGTGTCTGGGCTTGCGAGTGTCCTGGATAAAAACCAAGATTCAGGCATTTAATGACCTCTTGGGCACAGCCATCAGCAGTGTATCTGTTTGCGGAGAGAGTGTTGACCTTGTCGAGAGGTTTACTTACCTTGGCAGTGACATTCATGTCTCTGGTTACTCTTCCTATGAAGTCAGTAGACAGATTGGGAGAGCATGGGAGGTCATGAGGTCGCTGGAAAGGGGTGTGTGGTGCTCCCGATATCTATGCAAAAGGATGAAGGTCCAAGTCTTTAGAGTCCTGATGCTTCCTGTCTTGCTATATGGTTGTGAGATATGGACGCTATCCAGTGACCTGAGATGAAGACCGGAACTCCTTTGGTACTGTGTCTCTCCAGAAAATCTTTGGGTACCGTTGGTTTGACTCTGTGTCGAATGAGCGGTTGCTCATGGAGTCCCGAATATGACACATTACCTGCATTGTGATGGAGCATCAGTTACGGCCATGTGGCGCGTTTCCCCGAGGGTGATCCAGCTCATAAGATCCTCATTGTTGGGGACCCGAGTGGCTGGACCATTTCAAGGGGTCGCCCACATAACACCTGGCTGCAGCAGATAGAGGGTCATTTTCGGAGGGTGGGATTGGACTGTGCGTCTGCCTGGGAGGTTGCCAACTGGGACCCTGAGTTGTTTTGTCGTGTGGTGGGTGCGGCAATGCACTGTACCAATGCATGCTCCCCAACCTGACTTGACTTAAGCAGAATCACATTCAGAGATGGCAGGTTAAAGAAAATTACCTTTGCACAGGATTCAGCATGTGACTGGTTAGATCAGAACATCAGTACAATCCCATAATGATTTATGTTACAATTAACATTTTTAATGTGAAAATGTCTGACATGATATGTGTTCATTTCAAACTTTTCATGAACAAAGATCAGATAAAGTACTACTGTAGTGTGGCACTTGCCCTTAAATAATACAGCCAATCATTAAATAAATCTCTAACATATGTGCACATATGTACGCCCAGCAATAACAGTTGTGTCCCTATCAATTGCGGTGATGGACTGAAGTGACGTCATTAAAAAAGATACACCAGAACATCAAAACATAAATAAAACCAAAAAGTTTATTCCTAAATAACAAAGAGAAGCATTTAACATTATGGAGGGAAATAGTACAGTAGATGCTTTCGATGTCTGTAAAAAGCTGAAAGTTCAATAAGGGTTTATGGACTTCCATTCTAATTTAATACGAATTATACAATATGTTTAGATATAAACACACAAGTGAATAAATTGTTTAGGGTTGTCTAAATGAAAGATTTTTTAGCAAGCTTCTCAGTTTGCCTTGCTAAGTTCAAACTTTTCAAAACCAGAAAAAAAACAAAATAAAAATGATTATTTTACCTGGCAACTAGAAGCAAAATCAAACAAGTGCTATATGCAAAGGTTGGGCATAATTACAAACTATAGTATGCGGTTAGCCATACAGAATAATTTAAAGCGCTCTGAACAATCTCAATTTCAGTATTGGTAGCCCACTGTGACTGATGGGTTTTACTACGATAAGTTTCACAATCAGTGATCTATTTAACCTCTAAATGATGTCACTGTTTACCTGGCTGGAATTTGATTGCTCTCTTATTCTGTATTCAGAAAAGTATAGAATTTGAGAAGAATATATGTAAGAAATTTAGAAACATTTGAATTGTTGACATAGCTTTAAATGAAAATCATGATGATAAGGATAAAAATCTTAAACAGCAATATAAAAAGTGTTAAATTATTCCCATATAACATAGAAATGCTTGCCACATTTCAATAAAAAGCTAGCAAACTCAGTTTTTCTTTAATATCTGCATTGACACCAAAAGATAGCAACTGATAAATAATAACCTTAATAGTAAGGTAGGGATCCAGTTAAAAACAGAAGTTGTTAGAGACAGCAACCTGCAGTCAGAGTCAACCCTACGGCTAAACGTGAGAACCACTGACCTATGTTGACCAACACAGATGTCCCTGTGATCTTTAATAATGACTGTTTTAATTAAGCACATTATTCAGCCGCTGAGTAATCAGTCTGGTTAAAAATAAATTGTTCTATTCTTTAGTCTTATACCCTGGAGGGCCCATGACTCAGATTTTCATTAGAAATGAAATGCTCAAGTAGTCCTCCTCCTCTGTGTCACTGACAAGTGTTATATAGCTATGTGATCAAAAACTGTAAATAACTATAGTCTCCATAACAATTATTGACACCCTTGGTAAAGATAAGTAAAAAGTTTATAAAATACCTCATGGCGAATTACATTACTCTCACACTGAAAAAATGAGAGATCCAACCTTTAACTGAAGTAAATTTACTCTGAGAAAAATTCCTAATCCAAACTCCCTTTGACAATAAAACTGAGTCTTTTACTATGAAATCTTATAAGATTGGAGAATATAGAGCAGGAGATCTCAGACCATTCACATTTACAGGATCTCTCCAGATCCCCCATGGTCCTAGGTTCTCTCTTGTGTACTCTCTTCCTCAGGTTTTCAATGGGGCTTTAGTCTAGGGACTGCGACGACCATGGCCGAGGGCTGATTTTGTGTTCCTTTAACCATTTGTATACTGATTTAACACTTTGGAACATTGTCTTGCTGAAGGATCTAATGGTGACCCAGTTTTCATTTCTGGCAGAAGCAGCCAGATTTAAATTTGAAATCCTATGGTATTTCATCGAATCAATGATGTTATGTACCCTAACAAGTATCCCAGGGCATTTTTTTTAGCAAAAACAGTCCCACATCATCATAGAAAGTCCACCATACTTAACACGTTCTTTTTGCTATAGCCATCCTTATTGTTTTATGCCAAACACAACTTGAGTGTTTTTTGCTAAAATGCTCAACTTTGAAGTTTGCGTTTAGTAAACTCCAGGCGCTGACATATGTGTTTTAAATGATAGGAAAGTTTTTTTTCTGACAGTTTTCTTTCAAATAATCTGTTGGTATGGAGATGCCATCTGATAGTAGTTATGGAGAATTATTGGTAACCCCAAGATACTACTTTGTATTTCTACAACTGTGATCCTTGGAGATTTTTTCTACCTCTCTTACCATCCTGCTCACTATACAGGGGGGCAAAATAAACCTATGTGCTCTTCTAGGTAAGTTGGTAACAGTTCCAGTTGATTTAAAGTTTAATTATTGCCTTAACTGTGGATATGTACATTTTAAGGTGAGAAGCAATTTTTTAAAGCCATTCCTTGACTTACGAAGGTCAACACATTATTATCTCATTTCAATTGCGTGTTCTCTTATCTTTCCCATGTTGATGAAAAAACAACGGAGTTTGGCTTCAGTGCCACCTCAACGTTTATACATCAGGAAAACAGGAAGGCATGGGTTACTCTTTGAAAGTTTCCACACATTCTGATCAAGTTAAGAAAATCAAATATAAATGGAAAAACTTTTTGGTTACACTGTGTTCATAAAATTCTCCAGGGGTACCAATAATTATGCCATATATATTTTTGTTAAAATAATTATTTCTTAAGGAGGGATTATTTTGTTACTCAGAATAAATTTACGCCAATTAAAATTGCATTTAACTCATTTTTTTTAGTTTGAGATTAAGGTAATTCACCTAAAGGTGATTACTTACAACTTTTTTTACTCATCTCTATTAAAGCAGTGCAGAAGAAAGAATTAAAACAAACTTTTACAACTTGAAATATTAAAATAAAAGTGGTGAGTTCACAATAAAGTACATCATTAACAGTTCATTTGATATTTACCTGAGGTGGCTTTTCAGGAATGGGCTCGTTCCGAAGTGCTTGGAGGGCTTTCATAGCAGCACTGTGTCTGGCAGCCTGACGTGTCCTTCCTTCCCCTATAAACTCACTATTCCCCACAGTCAGCTGCACATAAAATATCTTAGGCACTGGGTAATGATACCTAGGGTGGAAAAAGGAAGCAGAGTTTTGATATACTGTACAATAGGATTTATGTATTCAAACTGTGAGATTTATTAGAAGAAGAAGAGCTGACCATTAAGCAAGCAAATTAAGAATTTTCTGTTTCTTTAACTCAACCGCCACTATGTTTTAAAAAAGTTTTTTTTTTGTTTAAAGATAAATTATTGAGTCAACTTATCAGCTTTAAAAAAATAACATAAAATGCATGTAATTATAAAACACATTTGGAATAATTTCAAACTTCTTTGTGCTCTTCATTAATGTATACTGCATTTATTGCTAGAAACATGCACTGGCACAGAAGTAACTGTAACCACACAGCTCCATAGATGAGGGGTCAATTCCCTATCCACTGTATGTATGTGTGGTGTTTTCTAGCTCTGGGGAATTTCTCTGGATTTCTATTGATTCCTCCCAAACACAAGAATATTAGACTAGCTGGTGATGTCGATTAGCCCAGTACTAAGTGCATCTGAGAGAATTTGTGAATGTTTCCTGTGACTGCCATGCTGTCTAAAGTTTGTACCTGCCTTGCACGTGAAACTGCTAAAACAGTATACAACTCCAATAAATAAATGGAATAATGGAAACCACTGGCTCATAAATCAATTGAATGAAAGTTTTAAATTGGCTAAATTGGAGATAAAATCACAACTAAAGTCAAACTATCTTTAATTAAGTCATACTTCCACATCCCAAATATACTCTCTATAATGTAACAAAGATGCATCAGAATTTAAAAATATGGGGATTGGTTTTTGATCTATGTACTGTACATATACTCTTCATAAGGTTCCAAAAGTCATACTGTAGTATTGATGTACCTGCTTCATAGGATAGCATGGCATTCCAAGGTTCACTTGATCTCCCTATGTGCCCTTAACCCAATATTCATCTCTTTTGTACCCTATTCATAACTGATACATAAAGAATGGCAAGTGCAATGACTTTCGAAGTATAAACAGTTCCAAAAGTATTATCATATTATGTATGTCATCATTCCCAAAAATGCAAGATGTGACTTTCTAAAAACTACTACAGAAGCACCCTGTGAACCTGAACTGGATAAGAGAAATGAATTGATGAATAGATTTCAAAACGACTTCAAGAATTTCAAGTACAAGAATTGGGATAGTTTCCATTGCAGCGCCCCATTGATTAGGCTAGCTAAGGTGAGACCTTATTTTCCTGAATTAGTTACTAGTTATAAATGGGAAGATGGCTGTTTAACCATTAACCCATTAGTTCCCTGTTTTAGACCACTGTAAATACTTTTACCTAATCAAAGAAAGCTCTCTCAGTTAGATCCTCTGTTAGATTTCCTCCAATCAGGAAATGTATTCACCCTCTTTGGTCTCTTACCTAACCTATTTTATTCATAGTTTAGATGGTCCTTGAAAAGACGAAAAGTTACATGTAATTTTACAATACAATATTCTGAATGAATAGCACACAGTATGGTAAAAATGACATGGTTAAAGGTTTGCAGAAGCACAAGTTCAGTGATTGCTGGTTGAAAGTATTATAAATGAAGGGCTACCATAAACTGAAGCATTGCTAAATTATTCCTCTTTATAAAATTAGAGAAAATGAAGTAGTACATGACACTATTTTCCCATCATACCCTAGTAAGTGGGTTTGGAATATTGCAGTTGAACAGATTAATATGAAGAGCAGAGCAGTGTTACCCCAAGAAAGGGAACACATGATTATTTAAAGCTTAAGCAGACAACATAACCAAAACCAGTGGTCAGGAAGACCAGGTACTTAAAAATAAAGCATTTCTGACTAGCAGGTTCTAATCAGGGGTACATACCTGTATGTGATGGTGTAAGTTTGTATGAGAAGAACAATGTTAAATGAATTCAATTATGTTGCAAGCATATTGAAGACTTTTGTTTTTCATCCATTTAATGAACCTGATTAATCCAATCTTAGGATCAACAGTCTTTCACAATATCATTAGGTTCCAACCCTTGATGCAGTGCCAATTCATTTCTGTCTTAAGCTCTGAAATGTAATCATTTTTAATGTGTATATCAATCAAGAACAATAATTAAACTGAATAAAAGGTTGCAATGAGAAAGTACACAAATGCAAATACCAGACAACTAAAATTCACAGTAAAAACCTTGGGTGACTCCTCCTCGAACCGCCACCTTATCGTGGTGGAGGGGTTTGCGAGTCCCAACGATCCTAGGAGCTCTGTTGTCCGGGCCTGGTAGGGCCACCCTAGGCAAACTGGTCCTATGTGAGGGATGAAAGAATGAGCAGTTCAGCAAACCTCCTATGAAGAACAAAAAATTTGGACGGTGTTTTCCCTCGCCCGGACGCGGGTCACCAGGGCCCCCCTCTGGAGCCAGGCCTGGAGGTGGGGCTCGATGGCGAGCGTCTGGTGGCTGGGCATGCACCCATGGGGCTCGGCCTGGCACAGCCCGAAGAGGCAACGTGGGTCCCCCTTCCTATGGGCTCACCACCTATGCGAGGAGCCAAGGAGGTCGGGTGCAGTATGAGCTGGGTGGTAACCTCGGCTACAGAAACTAGCTCTTGTGACGTGGAATGTCACCTCTCTGAAGTTGTAAGGAGCCTGAGCTAGTGCGCGAGGTTGAGAGGTTTCTCGCTAGATATAGTCGGGCTCACCTCGATGCACAGCTTGGAGTCTGGAACCAGTCCCCTTGAGAGGGGCAGGACTCTCTACCACTCTGGAGTTGCCCACGGTGAGAGGCGGCGAGCGGGTGTGAGCATACTTCTTGCCCCCCGACTTGTGGCCTGTTCATTGGGGTTTACCCCGGTGGACGAGAGGGTAGCCTCCCTCTGCCTTCAGGACGGGTCCTAACTGATATTTGTGCGTATGCGCAAAACAGCAGTTTGGAGTACCCAGCCTTTTTGGAGTCCCTGGAGGGGGTGCTAGCGGGCATACCTTCTGGGGACACCCTCGTTCTGCTGGGAGACTTCAAGGCTCACGTGGGCATTGACAGTGAGACCTGGAAAAGCGTGATTGGGAGGAATGCCCCCCCCCCCAATCTGAACCCGAGCGGTGTTTTGTTATTGGACTTCTGTGCTCGTCACGGATTGTCCATAACGAACACCATGTTCAAGCATAGGGGTGTTCATATGTGCACTTGGCACCAGGACACCCAAGGCCTCAGTTCGATGATCGATATTGTGGTTGTGTCATCAGACTTGCGGCCACATGTCTTGGACACTAGGGTGAAGAGAGGGACAGAGCTGTCAACTGATCACCACCTGGTGGTGAGTAGGCTTCGAAGGTGGAGGAGGATGCAGGTCAGGCCTGGTAGACCCAAACGTGTTGTAAGGGTCTGCTGGGAACGTCTGGCAGAGTCCCCTGTCAGAAGTAGCTTCAACTCCCTCCTCCGGCAGAACTTCGACCACATCCTGGGGGAGGTGGGGGACATTGAGTCCGAATGGGCCACGTTCCATGCCTCTATTGTTGAGGTGGCTGACTGGAGCTGTGGCCGTAAGGTGGCCAGTGCCTGTCGGGACGGCAATCCCTGAACCCGTTGGTGGACATGCAGCGGAATGCAGCTTCAGTGGTTGCTGAGGAAAAAACTCGGGCATGGGAAGAGTTTGGGGAGGCCATGGAGAACAACTTTCGGATGGCTTCGAGGAGATTCTGGTCCACCGCTCGGTTTCTCGGGAGGGGAAAGCAGTGCAGTGTCAACACTATATATGGTGGGGATGGTGTGCTGCTGACCTCGACTCGGGACGTTGTGGGTCAGTTGGGGGGGATTGGGGGAGTACTTCGAAGACCTCCTCAATTCCATCAACATGCCTTCCAATGAGGAAGCAGAGCCTGGTAACTTGGAGGTGGGCTCCCCCATCTCTGGGGCTGAGGTCACCTAGACGGTCAAAAAAACTCCTTGGTGGCAGGGCCTCGGGGGTGGATGAGATACGCCTGGAGTTCCTCAAAGCTCTGGATGTTGTAGGACTGTCTTGGTTGACAAGCCTCTGCAACATCGCATGGACAACAAGGACAGTGCCTCTGGACTGGCAGACCGGGGTGGTGGTCCCCCTCTTTAAGAAAGGGGACCGTAGGGTGTGTTCCACCTACAGAGGGATCATACTCCTCAGCCTCCCTCTAAAAGTCTATTTGGGGGTCCTGGAGAGGAGGGTCCGTCAGATAGTCGAACCTCAGATTCAGGAGGAACAGTGTAGTTTTCTTCCTGGCCGCGGAACAGTAGAACAGCTCTACACCCTTAGCAGGGTCCTAGAGGGTGTATGGGAGTTACATACATGTTATTTGTGGACTTCGAAAAGGTGCTCGACCATGTCCTTTGGGGAATCCAGTGGGGGGTACTCCAAGAGTATGGGGTACCAGAACCCCTGGTAAAGGCTGTTCGGTCCCTGTACAAGCGGTGTCAGAGCTTGGTCCACATTGCCGGCAGTAAGTCGAACCAGTTTCCAGTGAGAGTTGGACTCTGCCAGGGCTGCCCTTTATTACCGATTCTGTTCCTAACCAGGGCGTTGAGGGGTCCGGTTTGGTGGACTCAGGATTGGGTCACTGCTTTTTGCAGATGATGTTGTTCTGTTTGCTTAATTAGGCCGTGATCTTCAGCTCTCTCTCTCTATCAGTTCGCAGCCGAGTGTGAAGCAGCTGGGATGGGAATTAGCACCTCCAAATCTGAGACCATGGTCCTCAGCCGGAAAAGGGTGGAGTGCCCTCTCAGGGTTGGGAGCGAGATCCTGCCCCAAGCGGAGGAGTTCAGGTATCTCGGGGTCTTGTTCACGAGTGAGGGAAGAATGGAGCGTGAGATCGACAGGCAGATCAGTGCGGCGTCCGCAGTGATGCGGGCTCTGCATCGGTCTGTCGTGGTGAAAAAGGAGCTGAGCCATAAGGCAAAGCTCTCAATTTACCAGTCGATCTACGTTCTTACCCTCACCTATGGTCATGAGCTGTGGGTAGTGAGCGAAAGAACGAGATCGCGAATACAAGCGGCTGAAATGAGTTTCCTCCGCAGGGTGTCTGGGCTTTCCCTTAAAGATAGGGTGAGAAGCTCAGTCATCCGGGAGGGGCTCAGAGTAGAGCCGCTGCTCCTCCGTATCGAGAGGAGTCAGATGAGGTGGCTCAGGCATCTGATCAGAATGCCTCCTGGACGCCTCTCTGGTGAGGTGTTCTGGGCACGTCTAACTGGGAGGAGGCCCCTGGGAAGACCCAGAACACACTGGAGGGACTATGTCTCCCGGCTGGCCTGAGAACACCTCGGGATTCCCCTGGAAGAGCTAGAAGAAGTGGCCGGGGAGAGGGAAGTCTGGGTATCTCTGCTCAAGCTGCTGCCCCTGCAACCCGATCTTGGATAAGTGGAAGAAGATGGATGGATGAATGAATCACCCTCAACATCTTCCCTAAATGGATAGCACTTAAATGTAGTGATTGGCTCAAGTAAAGCCGAGTCTTGAAACCGAAAGTCTGACAGGCAATTTTCAATCTGCTCTGTGTAGCGTATGCTGTCAAGTTGCGCACACGCCTTCCATTGCGTCTTTAGCTCTGATACGAGGTTTTGGATGTTCCCCAAATCAAGGCGCTGCAGCTTTGAGGACAGATGTTGCATTTTTCGTTTGAAAGCATTAACTAAGCTACTCATATTGACCATGGAGTTCTCCTTTTCCTTGCAGCTGTAAATTAGGCTCATTCAACATGTTGGTCAGATCAGAAAAAAAATGGCAAGTCTAGTGGCCATTGATCGTTATTAAGTTGCTTGTATTCTGCATGTTTAATGACAAGGAGAAACTCCTTTTTCTCCAGTCAGGGGTCTTGAAATCTCAGCAGGAATTTCTCCCTAGCCATCTGTCTCAACAAAGGCCTCTTTTATAATCTCTCCATCTTGGAAGGACTTCTTATGCTGAATGATCGAGTAACTCACCCGGAACGATGCTTTGATGTGTATGCCTTTGCTTTTGAATTCAGCCTAGTGAAAAATGATGGCTGTTCAATTAACTTCAATTTTAGTTCCCTCTCCTTTCTCTTTCTCAGATCGCTTTTCAGAAGGAAGTCAGTTTCGTAGTTTTTATGAACAGTTAAAAAGTGCCTTTCCACATTTTCCTTCTTTGGAACAGAAATAATAGATTGATAGATCAGACAAACGCACTTCGATTATGACGTAAGAAAAAAAATCCTCTTCCAATTCCACATCAAGCCCATACCCTCCCCAAACAATTTTTTTTTTTTTTAAATCCCTTCTTTAGTCGATATAAATTGGAAGGCTAACTAGATCACAGCCGGAGTTTTGCAGTAGCTCGCGCGTTTTATCGTGCATGCGGGATGACCAATGTGTTAGAAGAAGAGAGATCTCAGACTGGCTGCCCTGTATGTCAATCAAGTGGCAAATGCCATAAGAAGGATATATAGATCTACCAGTCAATCGCGATTGACGTATTGGGCACCCCTACTGTACATGATGAATGCATCTGAAAGATACATCAAGAAAGTAAAAAAAATATAAAATAAAAATGTAAAATGAAAACCGAAACAAGCCAATCATGCAGACAGTGTTAAAAACCAGCTAGACTGAAAAAGTGTGTTTTTTGCCGCTTCTTAAAAATAAGACAATTACTTGTTATCCATTCACACAACATGCATGTTACAGATATCTTAAGAAAAAATGCCAAATGGAACATCAAAGTAAGCCAGAAATACACAGCGTTAATCTTCATGACACATCATCATGACTACAGGTGCAGAGATGCTGCCATCCAAGAGCCGATGGGGGGCCTTTTGAGTAATGTGGGAAAAGGAGCTGCTAACACACTACAGTACATTAAACGTAATAAACAGAATAAACAATGCATGTACTGAATTACAAAAATAAAATCCAGATTGAGAAGAAGTGAGTAGGACTAGGATGGAAAAGATCACATAAAATTGTTAGTTTTATGTACAATGGAACATCTTTTTCCCATTGTGTTATGGTAGGTGAGTAAGGATTGTTCCAGCTAAGCAAGATAAAATGATTTGCTAACCGTGTGGTCCAAGTTTTCAGAATAAAATATTCATTAATGTCCCACTGAGTGTTACTTTAAACAGAGCTTTTAAAAGATTAAAGATTACTGTGAACCCAAGACTGTCTGATTTAAAAACAAATCATTCTAATAAAGTCTCAGCAGGACACATTCCCAACACAAGTGGCCCAACAAAACAAGTTTATGATGATATCTCTCACAAGTAGGATCTTCACACAGATGCATTACAGACTGAGTTAACAGAAATGTACTGTATGCAGTGAATAATTTAAAACCATGTTTCCAGAATAGTGTGAAAAACTGTAATATATCTGAGGCAGATTTCCATTTATTACCTTAATATTAAAAAGATTCCCTCTTTATAACACAGTCTTAGAATACATAGCCAAAACACTGACATAGATTCTGAATACTACCTATATATCTTTATTACAGCTAGAAAGTATAATTTCAATAATGAGAAGGTTTGAAAAGCTGGTAAAGGTTCTTTAAAGTCCCTGATCATTACATAGTTAATATTTATATACATGTGAAACTTTTTAATGTTGCAGTTTCATCACTGGTTTTTCATTATAAGATGTTAATATGTTTAATATATAGTACAGGCCAAAAGTTTGGACACACCTCCTCATTCAATGTGTTTTCTTTATTTTCATGACCATTTACAGCACTCCATCACTCTCCTTCTTGGTCAAATAGCCCTTACACAGCCTGGAGGTGTGTTTGGGGTCATTGTCCTGTTGAAAAATAAATGATCGCCCAACTAACCTGACTTCTGCACAACACAACTGCTGGTCCCAACCCCATTGATAAAGCAAGAAATTCCACTAAATAACCCTGATAAGGCACACCTGTGAAGTGAAAACCATTTCAGGTGACTACCTGTTGAAGCTCATCGAGAGAATGCCAAAAGTGTGCAAAGCAGTAATCAGAGCAAAGGGTGGCTATTTTGAAGAAACTAGAATATAAAACATGTTTTCAGTTATTTCACCTTTTTTTGTGAAGTACATAACTCCACATGTGTTCATTCATAGTTTTGATGCCTTCAGTCATGAAAATAAAGAAAACACATTGAATGAGGTGTGTCCAAACTTTTGGCCTATACTGTATTTTAGAAAGAATTAAATTCACTTTACAACAAAAAAATCAAAAGCCTTTTATAAGAATCTGGCAGATATTTATGAATTAATTGAGCATCCCAAACATTTCTGACATTTTGGATATTCGAGCATCTTTGAGTGATTTTTTCATAACAAATCTTTTTCTTCCAATGTTCTCTAATTGGGTGGAAAAGGGTGGGTGTTTGATCTGATTTTAACATAATGAAGATATATATGTTTTACATATTTTATTCATCTCAATAAAATCCTTACAAATGATGAATAAGTAAACAAATAAATAAACAGAACATAACCTTAGCATTACATAAGTACCACCTGGATGTATAGGGATTTAACAGTGCTTAACAAAATGATACAGGAATGAGATGGAAATCAAAACCTATCCCAGTTGCATTATGCACAATGCAGAAACCCACCTGGATGGGGCTCTAATCCTTCCCATGCTACTCACTAACACATTCATACTCAATAGCCAATTCACAGTTGTCAATTAATGTAACATGAAGAAAGTTCCCAAAGGAAGCCCACCTAGATAGGGGCAGTACGTTCGAACTCAACAAACAGAGTGCCCAAATTGGAATTTTAACCTGGAAGTTTACAGTTGTGAGGCAGCAGTGCTAAATGTTGTGGTCTCTATCAAAGGAGTGGCACTTCATAGGAGTGACATAACAAAGGAGTGACATAAATACCATATTAAACGAGTGACATTTTATTGGAGTGACATAACGAGTCACCTAACACACACAACTGAAAGTATGCTTGTCAAAAAAATTATTGTCTCCTCACCTACCACACACAACTGAAAGTACGCTCATCAAAAAAATCGCCGTCACCTCACCTACCACTTGGATGGTTGGTTTGATGGTTGGCACTCCTTTGAAATTTATATTTGAGGTTTCACTCCTTTGTTATGTCACTCCTATGACATGTCACTTCTTTGAATAGGATCGAAATGTTGCATTACTATAACACCCCCATGACACTCACCTGGAGTAGTAATAGTAGTAGTATTACCATGTACAAAGTACCGTACAATTCTTATTTGCAGGTGCAACCAACCTGTCAACACTTTTCAAAATTTATAGAGTACATTTTTGTGTCTCAATACATTCAAATGTTTCAGAAGGTGTAGACCTCCTTACAAAAAGAATTTTATATTCAACCAATAAAATACTCATATATTTCATGTTGTTCATTTCAAGGGTGCTTCTTGTGAACTAAGATCGATTATATGGATTTTTTATTTAATGTTTATTCTTGAAACCAATACAATATCAAAATTTTTAATCTGTCTGGAAAATATATATTATTTTACAAAACAGTAAATTAAGAACTGAGAAAAATTCATGACAGCAAATCAGTCTTTCCATCTATATTTTGAATTTGCCGTTCCCAAAAATCAGAACAGATATACAGTAAAAACCAAATCTGGATGGGGTAGCAATTTATCACAGGGCAATCTCATGCAGACACCGAAAAACGTTTATTTTATTTTCACAGGAATTCTCACATACAGTAGTTTAGAGCCAGCCTCTTCGTCTAGAATTGCCAAATACAGAAATCTAACAGTCAGTTTGAAATTCACAAGGTCAGTTTATGCCACTGTACTTCTATTTAACAAATGATCTTTAAAATTTCTTCTGCAGTACATGAATTCATACTTGTCAGTAGTCTTGTTAAGGCCTGTGCTGATGTTGCAACTTTATGGTACCCTTTGTTACTTGTTCAGTTTATCACTAAGGCTTCAGAAAGTGCTGTTGCTGTGGAAAACATCCCATAGTGTTACGTTTCCAAAGAAGGCAGGTGCACATTCACCTGCAGACCAGTGGCCCTCATGCCCTGTATCATAAAGGCCTTCAAGAGTTTGGTTCTGAACTATATGAGCATTTGTGTGAAAGACCACTTCAATTACTGGACAAAGATTGGGGTGAAAGATGCATTTATATATATATATATATACTACATAAGGGTTATTCCCATCTGGACCAGCAGACTATGACTTGAGCCATTAGCTGTGAGTGGAACTGGCAGATGGGATTACTAAATAAAAGATGTATCCTAGCTTTGCCTCATTGTAAAAGAGGGAGAAACAGTGGGCACCAGCTGCTATGAAATTAGAAATCTAAAAAATACACAATGCAAACCACTGGTGTCAATATACAGTATATAATGTTCAAGATGAGAACGCAAAACATTCATTACATTGGCAATACAGGCGAAGCATCACAAAAAAGTCTGATGTTAAGTACATTTTAATTTAAATAGACCTGGCAAATTTAGGAGACCAATCTGCTTATGAAAACTTGAAATTTGCTGTTTTACTTGCATGCGTGGTTAACATATTAATGAATTGCCCATATACTATATCAAAGTGTATGACTTTATGAAATGTCATGCTATTTCCAAAACCATTTTGTATACACACCGTATATTTAGCAACGTGTTTGTTAGAATCTGAAAGAATATTTACTCTAATAAACTTAGTATATCTTGCCTTCACAGAACTGTTAAGTTTTAACAAAAAAAAAAAAAGAATTAATTACTCAGATAGGATTCACATTGTCAATAGTATTAAGTAATCTCAACGCTCAGATTAGCGAAAGAAGAGAGGCTTCTCTTGTCATCTCCCCAGAACTGGAATAATGCCAAGATACAGGATATAGCAACAAAGGTATTTTTATTTTAAACACAAAGCGAGGAAGAACATAAAAAGTACAAAGCTTAAGACAAGTAAAAAAAAAATTCTACTTCCACTCTGGAAGGTGAATGGGTTTTGCACACTGGCATCTCAAACAAGCAAAATATCAAAGCACTCTCCCCCTTGTCTACACATCCTCTCTCTCTCTCACACACACACAGAGACAACTCTGGACTCTGTTTAAGTGAACTTAAAAGTGCTCAACACAGCAGATTGAATTTATGCATTTTTCTTGTGGTGGTTTTAAAACATTGCTTGTGCTCCAAATTACCTACCTTGACTACAGGGACACCAAAATAACAGCCCCTGGTATCACTTAAAAGGCAGCTCCCAAGTTGCTAGTTCTCTCTCCCTGTTAGTTGCCCACCACATATTGATTAACATATTGTTGTGGTCTTGTCTCCATGGCTGTTATTATCACAGCATAAAAGAAAGGCATGAAGGGGAACCTCTACTTGGCTTGTGGGTATCTGACTACTTGCTCTGTTACGATCTTTGAAAGATTGCAGTATAATATAATCTGTTCTGGCTACCTATTCTTGGTAAAGAAGAAAGCAGAAAGTGATAACATTTGTGGATTACAATAAAGGAAGTGGCTACATTTGGACTTATACTTGTTAAGTTTATAGAGGAACACTATCAACTGGAGCAGTAAAATATGAAATCAGGGTCGTCCATAAGAATTGGTGAGAGCAAACTGGTTTCCCTCGATTTAAGATAGACATCATTAGCTGTCCTGAAATTAATATATATGGACTTTATAATTACATTAATGAGGT
>JANRMT010062820.1:4289561-4309561 GCA_026402145.1 Polypterus bichir lapradei
TCATGAACACACAGACCACAGTAAAGCGTATTCATGTAGTCAATCTGATTTACTTGATGTAAATATTTTATAAAGATTCTTATCATTATTTATAAACAAGAAAAGAAATCTGTTTGGGATTGTCAATATGTTAAAATTTCAAAAAAAAAAATTTTGTTTTATTTTGAACTGTCTGTAACAACATTTAAGAGTATTTGATGTTGATCTTTTGTGCTCATGGATGTTTTCTTTTCAGGGCACTATGCATGAAAGACTCTACTACTTCCTAGCTAACCCTATATTTCCACAATGGATTGCAAAGTAGTATTCTCACTGACAGTGTGGCATTCTCTATCGCCGACATTTCCTGTTCAAATTTCCCTATACTCTAGTAGCATGGTAGAGGTCTTGCCACTTCCCAGCTGGACACTTCCTGACAACCTGTTTAACTATCTCTGCCTTAAAATTAAAAGCCTTGGTGGGTTTCATCATATTAATGTTTTGAACTGCAAAGTGGTATATGCTTGAAAAACAGTCTGCACTCTGTCAGATTCTATTTATCCTTAGGAATTTTTTGTACAATTTCTAGATTTCTCCACAGCATAGTTATTTAGTAATTAACTGAAGTTTAACATTTGTTTATATTTTACAGCTTACTTGTCATGTGACACTCTGTCTCTTACTTCCAAGGACTTGCACTGTTTGCTAGGTATGTGCTTTCCACTGCCTAGAGGTAATGGCAAACTGCCATCTTACATAAAGACTGGGCTAAATATGTTTCTCATTAGACCTTTTTAATAAAAGAGTGACGACTCTTTGTTCCTGAGGAATGAGCAAAAATTGTGCAAGAATTTCAGATTTTGCAACATAAAATATACAAAACACAAATTTTAACAAATGAGAGGAAACTATTAAACTCTTCGGGCTTAATCAGTTAGCTAATAGTTAAGTTGTCCCAATATCTTACCTAAGCACTTTGTAAAAGTTGTCAAGGTTTCGGCTTCAACAACATGCCTAAGCTGGTTTGTTCCAGATGTCATGATACATTGAGTAGAGATGTGATTTGTCTTAATTGACTTTAATAAACGTTTTTAAGGATTTTAAAAATAGTTTATATTCCTGTTCAACCTTCTGTGATTAGAATAAAAGACATTTAACACAGAATAATCTTCAATGATTTACACTTATAACTTTTTATATTTAGAGGTGAAAAGGCACATTTTTCTATCCCTTAACAGAGAAAAGTACTCTTTCATATACTGTAGATGCATTAAACAAAAAAAACAAAAAAAAAAAACACACAGCTTGAAATGGTGGAGCCATTTTCAAATAAATTGTCAGAAATGTGAGGACCAGTGATGTTACTGGTCTAGTACTGAGCTTGTAGAACTTAAACCCCAAGAATCAATGCAGCTGTTTGTAAAAGAACAAGAAATGGAAATGGTAATAAAAGATATAAAAATTTGACTATTACCCTATTAATGTAATTATAATGAAATAGGTTTAAGCTTGACCTATTCAGATAAACACCAGTAGAAAAATCAAGCTTATTTTTCAGCATCGTTCCTGTGAACATTAACTAGCTTATTATAACATTTACAATGCTTTTCTATAGAACTCAAATAAAACACTTGGTCTTGCTTGTGATAACATCTTTATCTGGCATAGTGTGGTCCATGGACGTAGCTCTCCAGATTGGGGAACAGGTGGAAGTCACATTGGGTCATATCAGGAGAACAAACTGGGTATCGCAGTGAAACCTTTACAAACCACACACTGTGTGAGTGAAGGTATTGTTGTGATGCAAAAATGAGATGGTCAACAGCCTTCTTTACCTCTTTTTTCTAACTGACTGTCACTAGTAAAAAAACAAATCAATATTATATTGACTAATAATGTAGACTTTTAGGGGAATGTAATCAATATGAACTATAGCATTAAAGTCGTACTCATGATTTAGCTGGTACTGGCTTGTACTTTTAATTCTTAGTGTTGGAGAATCACAATGTTTCTATTGTTTCAGCTGAAACTAAATTAAATGATGTTTCCAAGTTTTGTCCCCAGATATGAAATGTGTTTTGTGTTTTACTTTGGAACAGTTCCTCATGGGATTAATCAAGTTTATCTAATCTTATCTACAAATGGTGATGCCGCTTTTCATTATTAAACCATCTGGTCATCTTGCGTGTACAAGCCATTTATACATTTAATTGTTCTATAAAAATAATTAACTGACCTATACCTAGTCCCTTCAGTGTCTACTATTTAACATATGGTAACACATTGGTTCTCCATTACAATTTGTTCCGCAATATCAACATTTTCTTCTGCATTGACATTGAAGGTCATTTTTGAAAACTGTCCTACCATAGTGGAATTCTGTAGACCATCTCTTGATGTGGCATATGAATGGGACAGGTTTTAGTATATATTCATTAGGCAGGAGTAATTTTCCAAAGGTGATTCCTCTCTATAGGGTGGTCCAGATCTAATTATGCAATTGTCATTATGCTATAACTTATTAAGTTTATTACACAGAAAATCTCCCAAAAAATCCCGGACCATCAAAAAGTGTGCGAACTGACGATATGAAGAATCGTCTTTGAGCCGAACTCGGAATCGTCCGCGCTTAAATCAAAGTCATCCAGACAATCTGGATCTGCATAATTAGATCTGGACCACCCTATAGAGTTAATAATTTAATAACAGCATTATACTGAGTTTAGTGATTGTTGGCATACATGTTGACTTGGTTCTGAAAGAAACATATACTATGAACAAAAATATTTTTGAATAGATCTTAAAGACATAGAAGGTATATATTTTAGTATAGAGAAATTAATCTTTTGGCTACTTACAACATCAGCACAGTAGAATAACCCTTTCAGGATGAAGTTCCAAACATAGCTAGAATTACAATAAGCAGCATGAAGATACGATAGTTAGTGCGGCTTACCCTCCAGAGACCAGAAACCCAGACCGGTTTCAGGCCAAAGTCTATTATCTGTGAAGCTTTTGCACATTCTCCTGATGTCTGCATATGTTTTACCTGGGTAATCTGATTTCACTTTACATTGAATAGGTAGGCAGTTTAGGTTGATTTGTGACTCTAAACCCAGTATGAGTAACCATGGCTATGTTCCGCAATAGAGCGATGCTCATTAAATGTTTGTTCCTGCCTTGCATATGGTGCTGCTGGAATATGCTTTAGAACCCTGCACTTTGAAGTAAAAGAAGCAGCTTAGTTTCATGTGTAGATTCAACTACTTAAGTCAGGGGTTCTCAAACTCGGTCCTGGGGGCCCACTGTGGCTGCAGGTTTTTGTTCCAACCAGATTCCTAATCAGTGACAACACCTGATAGCACTGATCTCTTTTAATTACCTGGTTTTACTTATCTTTTATTCTACATTCAGAAAAGCACAGCAGCATGATTTTTACATTTATAAGAAACATTTCTTATAAATATTTCTGTTTTTGCTATGGATTTAAATGCTTAACTCTCTTTTTATTATATTTCGCCCTTTCTCTGTGCAGTTTGCTCCCTTCATTGAATCTTAATAATGACAATTAAAAACAAGCAGAGCAGAAACCCAAGCAAACAACACTCAATCGTGAAAGGCTGCAACTATTTTAGCGTCAGCCCCACAAAGTAGTAAATAACAGCTTAATTAAACAATTAGAACACCTAGAAAAGTAGAATGACAATCAAGATGAAAAAACTGTTAAAAAGAAAAAAAATACATATAACTGCTTAGTACATTTTACTACTTTTTTTTACCAAACTTAGTTTTCTAATTTGTATATTTTTCCCAAAACAGGGAATCTGGGAAACAACAGTTCACTTAATTAGCCCAGGAGTCCAATTTAAAAACAGAGGCTGGTTGAAACAAAAACCTGCAGCCACAGTGGGCCCCCAGGACCGAGTTTGAGAACCCCTAACTTAAGTCATTAATGTAAAACACTTAAAAAAGAGTTAATCTAATAAAGACTGTGAAAATGCTTTCCTAAAATAATATGACTGATATTACTTATCATGATTTTCAAAAAGCTTTTCATAAAGTTTTATGTGAGAGTCCTGTTATTAACCTAAATCGAATGGGTATGTAAATGGGTGCAAAACTGGCTGAAGCACAGTAGGCAATGGATTATGGTCTGAAGGAACCTATCCGAAGGACAACAGATGATGCTAAAAATGTTGCCCCATACAGGTCAGTGCTGGGGTGACTGACCTTTTATTTATTTTATTTTTCTATATGTTAGTGAGTGCCACTGAGGACAGATGTGCACTCTTGCTGGACGATGGCATGACCTTCTGTCAAGACAGAAAGGTGCCATGGGGCGGACAAGCAAAAAATGGAGGGCAGAGGTGGCAGTGGTCCACTGCAGGCATCCTGGCTTGGACTCAAGCACGTGTTCATGGGAAGTGGAATCTGGAAGTACAGCCCAGCCTGGGTCCCTGGGTGCCACAAAGTGCCAGTGTCAGGGTAGGACTGCCCTGGTTCCCAAACAACCTAGAAGTACTCCCCACAAATTATACCAGGTCACTGGAGGCCTTTTCAGGTCCGGCATAAAAGGACCCACTGCCTTACCTCATGGAATCAGAATTGGGAGGCAACAGGCAAAACTAAACTGGAGGCAGAAGGAAACGAAACAGTTTCATTGCTTTTGTATGATTATCGGCTGTGTCCACTGTATAAGATGCTTGGTGGATTTAAAAATCCATTATTTGAACCTAGGACTGTGTTAGGTGTTATTGGGTCTGGGGCTCAATGGTGCCCCTGCTAGTTACACTATATATACAGTATATATTTACATAATGATCTAAATAACAAGCTATTTAATTTTGCATAAAGGTTTGGGCATATTTGTGGCAGATGGAATTTAACATGAGCAAATGTAAGTTATCACATGTTGAAAGTAAAAATGTAAGACTTAATACATAATGGGAGGTCTGAAACTTGAATGTATTCATTATGAAAAGCGCCTACGAGTCATAAAGTAGAGGAGCCATTAAGAAGGCTAACATAATGTTTGGTTACGAGTACTGTATATCTCATGATGCGTGGAGTATAAGCCAAAGAATGTTTTGCTTAAGATGTATAATACGCAGGTGAGGTCTCACATGGAGTGCAGCATGCAGTTTTGGTCTCTAGGCTTCAAAAAAAGACATAATAGTGCTACAAGAAGTCCAGAAAAGATCGACTAGTACAATAAAGTATAATATTATTAGTTGATTTTTTTTTGTAATTACTACATCATTATAGTGTTAACAGTGAGCACATCCATTTTGTGGCTTGATTAACATAACACAAAGTTCTGCTGTTAAGGGTGAGGCTCCCAGATGCCATACTGAGTGATTTTGTATACGTGACATTTATAAACCTGTGCTGCATGCTACTTTGCATCTGATATTGTACATATTTTTTTCAAACCTTGTTGCGAGTACTTTATTTAATTGTGTTTAATTTAACAAGTTCTTGGCACTATAATTCTAGCTAGGGTTTGGACATTAACTAAATTTCAGAATGAAATACGGCTCATGGTGTGCCCCTTGTACAAATGAAGAATCCATGCAAAAATTTGGTGGAGGTCCACTAGGTTCAACAGCATGGATTTGCAAACTAAACAAACATAAGCTGGGATACCTGCCGCTGCCTGGGGTGGGGACCCCTGAGTACTTTTTGGAATGAAATACAGCCTATGGTTTTCCCCTACACAAAAGGAAAATTTGAAAGATTGGGTCAATGGTGTAGATTTTGTTACAGGACAAAAACGCACACAAACCAATATTCAACTTTATCTATTAGAATGGTAAATTCAATACCAAACACAGATATAGCTCTGATGATGCTTATACAAAACTAAGAACTACATCAGCACAGAAAATATATGGCTCAGTTCATCAAAAAATAGAGAACAGACAGGTGAGGACATGTGTCAAAGTTAAAAGAGGTTGCTCTTCTGTTTTTATTAAATTTCAAGAATAAAATAAGGCTCAAACACACAACAGGAGGGAGAAAACATTTTATTATATTTCATTTCTCTCTTATTTAAACAATTAAAACTCTTTTTCAGTGTGCTGCGAGGGGTAGTGTCGCTACAGTATTATTTCAAAATGTAGTTTGATAACATTTAATCCATTTTTCCTGTGCAAGACAGACCTGGATGGCAGTGAGTGGTGAGTTACCAAGATTACTAATGAATAGCATGGGTTTTCTGGCTAGAGTATTGACCTGTAAATCCCATGTAAGAGAACTCTTTTAACACTCACAATTTAAATTGGCAACAAAGCCAAGCCAAGATAAAAGATGAGCAAATGATTGCAGAGGCAGTCTGGGAGGTTTGGGAACTGCCATGTAGAAAAAGGTTCCATTGAGCATTTGTGTGATGTACACATTAATCCAATCACTTCACAGCTTCACACTTCAACTGTTGCAATTATTTAAAACTGCTACAAAATCCTTCAGGGGACAAAATGTAGATGCCATAGGCTTCTCTATAATGAAGGAATATAGCATTAATTATAATGTAAACACAATTCCTCTAGGTGTCAAGGCTCTTTGCTGATTGTGATAAAAAATGGTTTCTTGTGCTCAAAAAAGCCATTTGCTGTGATTTTATTGTGTACAAAAAATAAACACACAGTTTTCAAAGTTCTTTAGGTTGTCACAAAGCAATGTGCATGTAATAAAGTTTAACTAGCTGAAATATTTTTGCATAAATATTTCACAATGCAGGATGTAATTATAAGAACAACACTTTTATTACAATAAAGGATAAACTGTCAGTACATCTATATTAACTTGTGATTTCATTCAGTGGTATACAAAATAAAACCCTGGCATTCTTTTTTGTTTCCAAAACACTGCCAGAGTGCAACTCTATCTTTGCATCACACATGTGGAACTACTCTGACATGCTTTCATTATTTCTTGAATAAAGTAATTCCGGTCTCTTTCAATGGTCCTCCTGCACAAAGTACTCAATGAATTATAACAAACTCAAAATGATGCTGGAACAGGCCTGATTCGAAACAACCACCACATCAGTCTTAACAACTCCTATACATTGGCTTGCTATTCAATGCAGAGTAATCATTAGTCTTCTGCAACTTACAAAGGAAAAATGTAAATTTCACCACCTTAGAACAGCCACCCTCATCAGTTTCACTGTTTACGACACCAAATTGTTTTCTATTTAAAGGCCTGGTCAGTAAATACTCACTCATTTTTGGAGCTGATACTGCATAAAAGTTTATCTGTTAGGCTCTTTTGATCATGATACTCAAATAACCTCCGAAACACCACTACGTTATTTTATAACTGACATTTTCCTAACTATACTGGGTCTGTTATAATATTCATTTTCTATCAATGAACTTGGGTGTATTTAATTAAATGATTTTTGCACTGTTTGATGTCAGGATGTCAAGGAATCTCAGCAGCCTCTTTCATACATGCAGACTACATCAATAACGTTAACTATAAATTTTCGAAAACGTCAGGATAAAAAACCCAGGAAAGTAGACTTGGCAATTTTGATCATTGAGACCTAAAATAATTTCCACAGTTCCCTTTATTCCTTTATTTGTAAAGTAAGCTACAAAACTGTTGGTTAAAACATCGTAGTTATTACCAAATTCTCATGTAGATATGCACACTTAAGTTTATGTGATTAAATTAATCTTTACAAATTACCTTCATTGTTTCACACAAGAATATTTATTTTCAAAGGTTAACTATTTGGGAAGTGTGAGGAAATTTAATCAATCATCAAATAAGTGAGGAACTGTCTAATGTGTTTCTGCAGCACTGAAACAACAATAAAATTGTTTTGAGCAGATCCCTCGATTGTTGGGCATTGAGGTTCACACACCTTTATTAAACCTTGCAGCTTTAATTTTTGACTCTATTTACATCTTAAATGCATCTTTTTGATTTGAGTATGCAGGGCAAAATAATATTTAAAAGATACCTGGTAAGTAAAAGGAGACTATTGCTGCTTTCTAACCTAAATTCCTTTTAACAATAGAATATCTCTGCAATTGGTGGTTGTGGATTTCTTGTGCTCCTTTCAGAATCACTACGCATTTACCTGGTATGAGAGTGTCATGTGTTGAACACTGAGTTGCCAAGGAATATATGAATGTGCAAATTCCTGTACATTCCTGGGATGGTGAAACTGGGAATTCCCTAATCTGCATTTGTGAAAAAGGATATTAATTCATCCTTGCATGTGTTGTAAGGTTCCATCTCTTTGCAACTCTGATCAGGAAAAGAAGGCTGATGAATAATTTGTTTTGAAATCTGTAGTGCTATATTGAGTTGCTTTGCATTTTATCTTTATATATGTTGTGATGGTGTTTACAGAAAGAGATATTAATTAATCTAAGGTACTAGGTTCAAATCCCACTACTGACACTGTGTAACAATAAGCAAGCCACTTGACCTGCCTGTGCTTCAACTGAAAAACAATTGGTTACATTTCTTTTCAGAAAATGTTGCAAGTCGCCTTGGATAAAGGTGACAGCCAAATAAGTAAATATAAATGTACTCCTTAATTCTTTTCTATGAAAGATGAATAAAGAGATGGCAAGAAAGGCTATTTAAATGGAAAGGCTAGTGCCAGCTGCAATAGTTATTATTGGCTATAGTCACTAAAATGCAACTCATTAGACACAGCTGGAGGTATCACTTTATCTAATGAGAAAATAAGTCAAATTTTCCAAATATAAATTGCTCTTTGCACATGTAGTGGATGGTATTTCAAAACATCCTCAAACCACTGTTGCTCTTGGGTTACTTTGATTTTAATTTCCACCTGGCAAGGCTGCTTCAGATTAAAAATTATAGTTGCGTTCTTGTTGGCTGCTGTTTCTTCCGGTTCTCATTGCATCTGATCTCTCAGATCCGTTTGGTTCTAATTATTCAGTACACTGGAAAAGATTCGGCACTTCTCTTAGACATAAATAGTTTGTTTCAAGGAAGAACTTTTTAAAACTGCCAACTATGGAATAGGTTTAAGTGGTGTGGGGTCATTCAGCTCAATGCAGGCTTAGGAAATGACTAAAGGAAGAGACCGGAATGAAAGCCATTGGATGACTGGTCATCCATTCTCTGCTCCAGTTAAATAAAGCAAAACAAAACAGCTTATGGAGACTTTAAAAATTCAATGGCAATGCTAATTTCTTTTCTGACAATGGAAAAAAGCAAACAGACATAATTCAATCTAGGAGATGAAGAGCACAATAAAATAAATTTGATAAACAAAATGAATCCATTCACTTACTTACTAATTCATTTCCCTTGCAAGCTTGCTTTTTCCTGTTTGAACAAACAAAGCAAGCTTTTAATTTTTTTTTTTTTTTTAATTACGGCTAGTGTCCAGAAGCTGTCAGACCACTTGACTTTTCTCTATTGCAATTTTAAACCCTGCTTCTTTTAATTGATCTATTCACTGCAAAAACTGCATCTAAGCAGCAGCTGCTAAATAGGTAAAACACAGTATTGCTGTCAGGATTTTGGCAGAAGGATAAAAGCAACAACAAAAAAGCAGAAAATGAGAATTACTGTGAACAGAAAATGAAGCCGTAGATGAAGAAGGCTGTAAACACAGTCCGGATTAAATGGTCCTCAAGATAGTAACCGTGGGAAGGATGAGTTAGGCCACCTTGCCCTCTCCCACACTAAGTCTAAGATGAGCTATTCAAAAGACAGCCAACAAACTGCAGACCCTCTTAATGGAATGAGATAAGAATAAGCAGGAGCGCCATCATTAAAGCATCATTTCAAAATAGATTGAGTTCATATGAGGCTAACTTTTACAGGTCTTAGTTTAGCCATAAAAATAAAAGTTGCACAAACTAAAAATCTTAAATACTTCTGTGCAAGAACAATACAATTGTCAGATATTGGTATAGAACAACAAACACTGATTTGCATGCATCTCTTATTTCTACTTACTTGCATTAACCTCATTTATAGTTGTGCTTGAAAGTTTGTGAACCCTTTAGAATTTTCTATATTTCTGCATAAATATGACCTAAAACATCATCAGATTTTCACTAAGTTCTAAAAGTAGATAAAGAGAAACCAATTAAACAAATGAGACAAAAATATTATACTTGGTCATTCATTTATTAAGGAAAATGATCGAATATTACATATTTGTGAGTGGCAAAAGTATGTGAACCTTTGCTTTCAGTATCTGGTGTGACCCCACTTTGCAGCAATAACTGCAACTAAACGTTTCCGGTAACTTTTGATCATTCCTGCACACCGGCTTGGAGGAATTTTAGCCCATTCCTCTGTACAGAACAGCTTCAACTCTGGGATGTTGGTGGGTTTCCTCACATTAACTGCTCGCTTCAGGTCCTTCCACAACATTTTGATTGAATTAAGGTCAGGACTTTGACTTGGCCATTCCAAAACATCTATATATATATATAATTCACTAAGTCACCCGACCAAGGGATACGCACGACAGAGCCACACCCACCAACTCTAAGACCATGGGATACGCACGACAGAGCCCCGTCCGCCAACTCTAATCCTCCTTCTGTGTCCACCCTCGTTCTCGAGGCATGTGTACTGCCTGCTCATGTGCCTGCACGCAACACCTCACCAAACACAGCCTCAGTCGCTTTCGTCTCTGCTACAGTCCATATGAACCTCTAAGCCACGTCGACTTTTCACTGTTCTTTTCGATTCCGGCTGTCTATATTGTGGTATATGGCTGGCTTGTCATCCCGGCCAATAACCCCAGGCCACCAGATGGAGCCCTCCCTGCAGTATGGAGGTGCCCCGAAGACCAGCAGGGAGTCATGGACTATGTAGTTTTTATATACGACCCTGCTGGATACCACAGGGGTCGCAAGAGGGAGCTGCAGGGAGGACCGAAGAATCATTTGTGCCCTATAACCCGGAAGTGCACCATAGGAAGAGTGACGTGCTTCCGGGCTGAGAAGAAGAACTTGTACCTGTCCCGGAAGTGATAAAGAATCACGTGGACTGGGGATTGGGAACACTTCCGGGTCATTGAGGATAAAAACTGTGGGAGCTCCCAGACAGCGAGCTGAGCTGGGTAGAAGGGTGGCAATGCGTCTGGGAGTCGGAGAATTGGTTTATTGTATTTGGAATTGTGATTTGTACGAGTATAGTGGAGGAGAGGGTGCTTTGTGCACTGTGGCAATCGAATAAAGTCAACATTTGGACTTTTACCTGGTGTCTGGAATCTTGGACAGGGGTTAAAGGAAGCGATACGGCCCTAAACTGTCACAGTGGCGAAGTCGGGCAGGATTCGCTGGCCGCCCTTTTGGCAGAGGACCTGTTTACAAATTTTCTGTGGGCAAAGAACCCCAAGAAGACAACGGCGTCAGGACTCGCCACAACATCGCCAGAACCCGAAGTTTCCAAGTCCGGAATGGGGAAGAAGAAGGGCAAGCAGAGCGGCAACGCCAGCGGGAGAGCCATGTTTGCAATGGCTGAAGCTCGGGAGGAGTTATGGAGCGGCCTTACGAGTCCGGAGAAACCTCCAGGGACCAACGATCACTCTGAGGTACGTGCCGGGAACGTCATTGACAACCCGTTTAAAATAACACACTTTGTCCCGTGCATGTACCTCGGAGATGATCACCTGGAGGCTCCGTGGGAGAAAGAATTCTGTCCCAAAGACGATGGCACGCTCCTGTCCGAGCCAGAGCACATGGGAGAAGTCTTCCGCATGTCAGCGGCCAGCGAGGGACACGTCAGCAATCCCGGTGCTTTCTTCTAGGAAGGAGGAGGTCCGCGTCCCGCTGTTTGCACCTTCGAACTTGAAGATACGGACTTGGACTTTCCGAAGGGGAAGGGGAAGGGGGAGGCGAGCGAAGCACCGCTTACCCCGAAAAAAGGTAAGGAGGGTCGGGAAATGGCTGATCAGGATGTCGATAAATTAAGACAGACAGACCGCAGTCCGCAGAAGGAGGCGACCTGGCCCTCGACCAAAAATAACTACAAGTCCCAGAAGCCTCCGCGAGACCTGTCAGAGCACGTACCAGAAGCGGGCGTGCTCATCGGCTCCCGGCTGGCAGGTAAGACAAACGAGGAAGTGAGTCTAACACTGGCCGAAGTAAATAATATTGTTGACGTACAGGAATTCGAAAAGCTGATCGAGCCCGTACTAAGTTTCTTACAGGTCCTGACGAGCATAGAGAAGATCGTCGGGGAGGTGGGAGCAGCAGCCAAAGCGCCATTGGAAAAGGTGAGAGCCTACATGCGGCGATTTGGTGGAGAGCCTCCCGTAATTCATGATGCGGCGGTACAGGTAAGCGAGACCCGTACCGTATATAAAGTAATAGGGACGCAGTGTAATCCGGGCCTGCTTTTAATGAATAGCGGGTGCCAATACACGGCGTGCCCTACAAGAGAGGCCGAATCGTTAATCAAGTGGTCGGGGGAAGGGCCGATCAATCCGGGACAGCTGGACAGTGCTGACTCCAGGAGCGAAGCGGCCCTAAAGATGCCGCCACCGGTCATTTATAAAACAAAAGGGGTGCAGACAGTAAAGGGTCTCTCTTTATATCATAGAGAGACTCAGACTGTGGACAAGCCCCAGATGAAACAGGAGATCTCTAAAATAAAACAGGGGTCCCCTGACAAGTCGGAAAAGGGCCATAAAAACATAAAGACGGCTGGGGAATTCTCCTCAGTGGAGAAAGGGGCGGAGCTAGGTGCTTCAAGTCCCACAGAGAGAGATTACCAAGGGGACCGCGGCTGTGCTATGAATGCCGCAGGCCGGGCCATGAATGGAGAGGTTGTCCTAGGAGGACAAGGGTGCAAAGCAATCATTCTTATATTGTTCTTCCTAGGTTTACACGGGAGTGTCAGCTGCATCATCGGGGCCCGACCTTTGGATCTCCTCGGGGGAATTTGTCCCTTGTGGGACAGGACGCGCAAAACCCTGGTTTCCCGCTGGGGGAGGAGTACTGTGGTATATGGCTGACTTGTCATCCCGGCCAATACCCCCAGGCCGCCAGATGGAGCCCTCCCTGCAGTATGGAGGTGCCCTGAAAACCAGCAGGGAGTCATGGACTATGTAGTTTTTATACATGACCCTGCTGGATACCACAGGGGCCGCAAGAGGGAGCTGCAGGGAGGACCGAAGAATCATTTGTGCCCTATAACCCGGAAGTGCGTCATAGGAAGAGCGACATGCTTCCGGGCTGAGAAGAAGAACTTGTACCTGACCCGGAAATGATAAAGAATCACGTGGACTGGGGATTGGGAACACTTCTGGGTCAGGGAGGATAACAGGACTGTGGGAGCTCCCAGACGGCGAGCTGAGCTGGGTGGAAGGGTGGCAACGCGTCTGGGAGTCGCAGGATTGGTTTATTGTATTTGGAATTGTGATTTGTATGAGTATAGTAGAGGACAGGGTGCTTTGTGCACTGTGGCAATCGAATAAAGTCAACATTTGGAAATTACCTGGTGTCTGGAATCTTGGACAGGGGTTCAAGGGAGCGATACGGCCCTAAACTGTCACAATATATATAATTCAGTAAGTCGCCCGACCATGGGATACGCACAACAGAGCCACGCCCGCCAACTCACAGAGGCCTGCCCACCAACTCTAAGACCATGGGATATGCACGACAGAGCCCCGCCCGCCAACTCTAACCCACCTCATGCGTCATGGAAAACACACGACAGAGCCCCGCCCGCCAACTCTATTCCTCCTTCCACGTCCACCCTCCCTCTCGAGGCATGTGTACTGCCTGCTCATGTGCCCGCACGCCTTAATAGTCTTACTCCCACTGGCATGCCTCCGCATAAACTCAAAATTAAAATTGGTTCAGTCGTCATGCTTCTCAGAAACCTCCTGCCAGCAAGAGGTCTCTGTAATGGCACTAGACTTTCTGTTACCAGCATTCACTGCAATGTACTGGAGTGTAAAAACTATCGTGGCTCCTACCTCACAGACTGTCCTTATTCCCCGGATTTCAATGACCCCATCAGATTCAAATTTGCCTTTTAATTTTACACGCAGACAATTTCCTGTTAGATTGGCCTTTGCAATGACAATTAATAAGGCACAGGGCCAAACTTTCAAAAAGATATGCGTGTATCTGCCAAAACCAGTTTTCAGTCACAGACAGTTGTATGTTGCTCTCTCCAGAGTTCCATCTTTTCATTCACTCACAGTCGTATCCTCAAACCCACCCCATTTCGACAACTGTGTCTTTCAGGAAGTCTTCACCCATCAATGAATAATTATGCGGTTGGCTAGTTAACTTTATTCTTCTTTAACCATTCTTTGGTAGAATGACTTGTGGGCTTAGGGTCGTTGTCTTGCTGCATGACCCAACTTCTCTTGAGATTCAGGTAATGGACAGATGTCCTGACATTTTCCTTTGGAATTCTCTGATATAATTCAGAATTTATTGTTCCATCAATGAAGGCAAGCCATCCTAGCCCAGATGCAGCAAAACAGGCCCAAACCATGATACTACCATCACCATGTTTCACAGATGGGATAAGGTTCTTATGCTGGAATGCAGTGTTTTCCTTTCTCCAAACATAACGCTTTTCATTTAAACCAAAAAGTTCTATTTTGGTCTCATCCGTCCACAAAACATTCTTCCAATAGCCTTCTGGTTTCTCCACGTGATCTTTAGCAAACTGCAGAGGAGCAGCAATGATTTTTTTGGAGAGCAGTGGCTTTCTCCTTGCAACCCTGCCATGCACACCATTGTTGTTCAGTGTTCTCCTGATGGTGGACTCATGAACATGAACATTAGCCAATGTGAGAGAGGCCTTCAGTTGCTTAGAAGTTGACCACTCCTGGGGAGGGTAACAATGGTCTTGAATTTCCTCCATTTGTACACAATCTGTCTGACTGTGGATTGGTGGAGCCCAAACTCTTTAGAGATGGTTTTGTAACCTTTTTCAGCCTGATGAGCATCAACAACTCTTTTTCTGAGGTCCTCAGAAATCTCCTTTGTCTGTGCCATGATACACTTCCACAAACGTGTTGTGAAGAGCAGACTTTGATAGATCTCTGTTTTTTAAATAACACAGGGTGCCCACTCACACCTGATTGTCATCCCATTGATTGAAAACAACTGACTCTAATTTCACCTTCAAACTAACTGCTAATCCTAGAGGTTCACATACTTTTGCTACTCACAAATATGTAATATTTGATTGTTTTCCTCAATAAATAAATTACCAAGTATAATATTTTTGTCACATTTGTTTAACTGGTTTCTCTTTATCTACTTTTAGGACTTGAGTGAAAATCTGATGATGTTTTAAGTCATATTTATGCAGAAATATAGAAAATTCTAAAGGGTTCACAAAGTTTCAAGCACTACTGTAATATAATGATCAAAAGCCACAGTACAAGGAGAACATCCCAATGTTTCTCTACATTCTGAATAAATGTCAAAAGAAATCCAAATAATATTGTAAACCAAATACCTATGTGTTTGCCTGTGTGCTGTGGATACACTTCTGGGGAGCCATCAGCACAGAAAGGAACCCTTCTGTCCTACAGTTATCACTGTGGGTGTCCCTGCTAAGAACATTCCTTGTCCTGTACCATTTTGGCAGTTAACTTTCCCTAGGCAATCCCTTACCTGGTGACCATATCCATTACCTTGAACATTATTTTTTTTTATTTTTTTATTTTTTTTTTTTTTAGAAGTGAGACGTACAAGTTTAAGGAAACAGTTCCCAACACACTGATAAAAAAAGGATAAACTTACACATGAAACAAAAATGTAACCAAGCATTAAAATGACAACATTTTTTACTGCAGTGGATGGAATGTTAAATCTCTTAAAGGGGCACTTAACCCAAAAACTCTATCTTTTATATATTATTTGACCCCATGTGTTTTGTACTGATGACGAACAAAAACATTTTATGTTACTTTTTCATGGGGAATGGCAATAATATGGTCATTTATGATGATCACATGGCACAGAACTTGTGAATTTAAAATCAGTATCTTCCCTGTATTGACTGGTCATGGACACGGCCTTCATTTCATAAGTGTATTCCAATATGAATATGTTTCCACTCCATGTACTGTTCTGAATTTCTGAAAGTATTTGCTCAACATTTTTTTAGCAAAAAAATGCAAGTGTTTTGCCAAATTGTGAGTATAAGACTGGATAACAGGACATTTTTATATTGTTTGCTGTGGTTTCTTTTCTTTCTTTTCATCATAGATGCCCATTCTATCAAAATGTTTGTTTTTGCCATTCTCTGTGAAACCATGAGAATTGACATTTTTTCTCAAATGTCACTAACAAACTACTTGTGGTAAGTAACATACAATAAGAGTATCATTTTTGGGTGCAATATTACTTTAAAACTTGACTAAAGTGTTACATAAAAAGCATTTTTGGTTGACAAAGATACCAGGAAAGAAATACATCAATGCCTATCTGCAGAATTCTGTTAAGTACAATGGTGGATCTGTATTACTCCAACACGGGCCACACTCATCTCACACACACTCACCCTCAGCACCAGATTAACTTAACATGTCATTAGAATTTTGGAAGAAACCAGAATACCTGGAAGAAAATACAGATGGACAGAGGAAGAACAACTCTAGAGCAAGTGCAACTCTACACAGACGGTTCTCAGGTGGTGAACTGAACCCAAGACTATGAAGCTGTGAGGCAGCAGAACTAACCATCTTAGCACCTTATTACTGTTTAATCATAATAAATACTGTACCTTCATATGTTTTTGCTGCCTTACTGAGGGTGTTGTTTTGAAAACTGAGTCAAGTTTGTGGACATCTTAAGATACTGTATACTACACAGCAAGTTCCCAGAATGAGAACAGAATAAATCTGCTTTATCAGCAACCCATTACTACAGTGAAACATAAATGCTTTTATAGACTTGTGAAACAGAAATTCTGTCCAAGAAGTGCTCTGCTGTGATATGATGTCATTATGCCAGCAAAGAGTGGGAGGCTCAGTTTAGCACTAGGAGGTGTTGAGATTAAGTAATACTTCATCTTAAAATAACAACTACAGTACAACTAATTTTAACAGCACTATCTTGTGTAAATATTACTAATCTGACCATTTATGTTGAAATACCTTTCAATAAGGAAAGCAATTTCAGACTACAAAATTTAACCTAGATACAAGTGTTTTAAAACAGCCCATCATTAAGGCAATAGGAGCAAGGCAGAAGCCCTTCTGGTGGGACAAGCAATATAACAACACTGAAACACAAACATACTCATATGGAATAAATTTACAATTGTGCATAAG
This sequence comes from Polypterus bichir lapradei, assembly GCA_026402145.1. Classification (NCBI taxonomy): domain Eukaryota; kingdom Metazoa; phylum Chordata; class Cladistia; order Polypteriformes; family Polypteridae; genus Polypterus; species Polypterus bichir. The sequence continues at coordinate 4,306,822 of JANRMT010062820.1, forward strand.
CACTTATGTTAAAAAAAGACACAGAAAGGAAATGCCTTAACCAGAATTTGTATGTGAGGGCCTGTTTTTTTTTTTTTGCAGTATGTTAATATTATCTGCTGTGCCACTCTGGCCGCATGTTAACATAACACCCATCCATTTTCCTAATGTGCATATCTTGAGCAGTGTCTCAGGAAAGCTGGTGTCTATCCCAGCAGCACCAGACTCAGAAGACAATCTCTGTATAGGGCGATAACATAACCTACCCAGTCCAATTCATGGTCACCAGAATCCAAGGTATTTTCTAACAGCACTGGGTGCAAAGTAAGAAACAGCACTGGGCAGGGAGCAAGCCCTCTGCAGGACTCTGTAACATGCTGTTTTCAGAAAATCAGATACATTTTGAATTTGCTTTATTTAATTAACTTCCTTGTTCAAGAATTATATGCGCAAAAATATAAAATTAAAACAAAATGAGGCAGCCAGTAGGATTATGACAGTAAGGACAAGTAAGATTTACACAAAAATAAACCCAACAAGACATTTACAGATTTGTTTGTGGTTTATTTTATTTGAATTTGTTAATGAGTCTCATTAGAAAACTGTAAAACCACAACAGGCCCCATCCACACTAGTATGTCTCCGTTTTTGCCATTCATCAATACTACCCAGGCATTTTCAACCAATGAAAACAAATACTCTCCAGAACCGGAGTCTAAATGCCAGTGTGGCGTTTCAATGTGGACAAGGCGAAAATGAAGATTTCAGAAAACACAGACTCTATCATGCTTTGGTTGGGGAATGCTTAATACGTGCCTCTTCCCTGACTGGATCCTGGTCATTACAACATCTCATTCACCTGTCACACTTCACAGAAGAAAAACATAATCTAATATTGCAGGCCTAGAAGAGTTGCTTTCCATGGTGCTTATTGTGTTGCTTTCTGTATACACCTATATTTTTAGAAGTCGTGGTCAAGTGACTACTCACACTGTACAACAGAGTCATCAGTTGTATATGTACTTAAACTGCACAAGCACATTCAATTCAATTAACACGCTACTACATGGGTGCTCAGACTATATATGTATGGTCACTGCACAATGAATTTTAGGGAAACTTGAATGCGACATCAGAAAATCAATTTACAAGACTGCTCACACTATAAGGCAGACAATTAAAATTTCTGACATGACAGAACTTCTTCCTATCAAATGCTGCCCAATTCTGAGAAGCAATCGGACATCATGTGCACTTTCATGCATGCCTTACAGCACTGGAAATTATGTAAAGAAGCTAGATATACATTTGCGTCATCTACAAAGCCCTCAGAGATTAATGGGGTCATTTCAAACATTATTCAGAGAGAAGACAGTGTAACGCAGGAGCATAGTACTTCACAATGAGTGGCTGAGAGCAGCAGATTGAAATACTAACAGTTGAAAAATAAAAATGCAAATATATAAAAAATAGAGGAAGAGATCTGACAAGAATAGGAAATTCAATCTGAAACAGCTAATCACTTTTAATCACCTAATGTTTTCAAAACAGCAATCAAGAATTCAAAGGTGCATGCATGTACTAGAAATGGTAAAGTTGTGTGGGTGGTAAATAAATACACAAAGCAAAGAAAACTACAATGCACAATCCAATTATGATCCTACCTTCACTTTAGTGATTCCCTGATTCTTAGTGGCTTATCAACTGGCATATCACCACAGTACTGATATTTATGGCTCATCCTATCTCACCTCCTTACTCTCTAAATTACCTCTGGTCTTTCTTTATTCCACCATCAAATGTTTCTTCCTATTAACCTTTACATTCTGCAGACAAGATGGTGACTACACAAATTCTCCAAAGGATACTTCCAGGTCAATATGGTATCAGTTCTCAATCCACAATTATAATAAGAATATCATCTTAAAGTTCTTTCTGGTAGCTCCCATGGTCCCTGAATTTTTAAACATAAAAAGGTTTCTGAAGGGCAAGATATCACAAGTAATTTCAAGTTGCCTATTTTTGCATAATCCACAACATTGTTGTTTTCTGTCGTTATCCTTACTGTGAATCCTATTTTTTGAATACTGTCTAGGGTTTATATATATTTTGTTATTATATTTTAATCTGTTTTTATCTTACCCATTTATTTTTATGACAATTGTGTCAATTGCATTGCTATTTTGTGATATGATTTTATCACAAGATCTGCAGTTCATGTGAGATTTTTCAGCTGTGACAAAATTGTTTATTCGTCGTGAGGCTGTTTGTAAAAATGTGGCTGCCATCACTACAACGCATAATGTCATCACACACTGACTATTAACGATTGTGGCACAGTACACTATCCTAGCATTTAGATAAATCAGAAAACAGATTAGCTGCATTTGCTCATGGTTTCTTTTTACTTAAAGGGCTTTTCTTGTTAGTTTGACTCTTGAACCTTGTTCCAACTCTCAGGCAATAGTTCATTCTTAGTGTTTTGAATTTGTTAGCTTTTTAATTAGTTTCTTTGGTTTTGGCCACTTGCTTGTATTCTAACTACAAGTTAGCCTTGTCCTAAAATCAAACAGTTTTTATCTCATGAGCCATACTTCTTTCACCAATATTACTCTGGTTCAAGTTGCTTGCTGGTCTGACCATTACAGTACTAAATCTCTGTGCCTTTTTGTGGCTTTGTGGTATTTTAACTTTCCACAATAACAGGTTAAGCACCCCCACAACTTGTGTCCTCACAGCCAAGATATGCTGTCTCTGATTT
>JANRMT010062820.1:4312061-4315164 GCA_026402145.1 Polypterus bichir lapradei
TTTCTGTGACACTTTCCAGAGTCAGGCGAGTTAAATTTAAATTTAGGTGAGCCCATAACAAACTTAAATTTATTGCTTTATGGTCTTCACTCCACATTAAAATAACTAAACTAAATAGTAATTTTCAAAGATGCTGCAATTGTATTGGCCCACTATTGGTATCAGCTGATAAAGCAACAAAATGCTACCTTCGGCTATTAGACTATTGTTAGAAATAAGCCAATATTTACTGCCAATTATTCTCAACAAATTTGACTGTTCGCCTCAAGGCAAGTCGTACTAAGGAACATATTTCTGAAAAACAAATCAGCTTCAGTCAACAACACTGCTCTCAAAACAGGTAGTTGTTGGCTACCTAACACAGCCCACCATTCCTAGACACAAGAAGCCACTGGTTTACTGTGGAGGTAATCAAAGTTGTCACCCTGCACTTGTACAGTTGAAGAGAAAGAACTTGTCAGCAACTGGTACCAACAATGACTATGAAGAACTATTTATTTCTACATCTCATATAATAGATAAAAAAAGAAATAGGTTGAGTTGAGAGAAAAAAGAGATGCTCTTATTTGTCAAGAACAATTTGCACCACACTAAGTATTCTGTGCCCAAAACAATTACCGTATAAGGCTACAGTAAACAGAAGTATGTTAAATATACTGGTTATGGCAGATATTTTGCTATTCATTTTAAGCAGAATAGTTCTTGGAAATGTGTAGTTGAAAGCAGTTAATTTATAAAATATATAACTCATATTTTGTTTATTAAGCTAATGGCACTGTCTCTTAGACTGAATTAAAGTGACTGTCCAGCAACTTAACATGAGAACAATTAAGTTATAAAATTATATAACTCGAAGAGTGTTTTTATTTATTTGTATGCCAAGAGTTGGTATTTTTTTCAGATCAGAAAATTAATCTGAATTTGAATTCTTTGGTGTTTGGGAATCATCATGCAAAGGGAGGTCAAAAAGTAATTAGCCTGACATATTAACAGAAACATTAGCAAAATCAAACAAGTTTAATCTTTTCCCTCTTTTTATATATATAATATACACTAGGAGGCTTTGCCCCCTGCTCACTTCACCAACCTCCCGGCCTGCACTACACGCCAGTCGCATCGCGCCTCTGCCACCTGCGTATGTGGCTTTTACTTTCACCAAACAACAAATCTTTTAATTCTTGCAGATACTCCTCTTCATTGGGAAAAAACACTACATTTCCCTGATGGCAACACGAATTAGACGACTTAAAGTTTAAATCCACACAATATATTCAATCTCTTTTCACTGTTCCATTATTTCACTGAGTAATAATTTCCATTTGTTTGCGCTAATGCGATCTTTGCCATCATTTTTTTGACACTTTCATTATCTTTAACCTGCTCTGCATGTGTATTGCACCAACGTTTTTGAACCTCTTTACAACATTCTACTTTGTCTTCTACTCTTTGTCTTTTCTTCTTCTACTGTGTGTCTTTTATTTACACCCCACGCTTGGACCTGTTAGGTTTTCAATTCATCTTTTGGAAGAAAAAGTCTCCTCTCATGGGACATGAATTTATGTCTCTGAAAATGTCTCTTCTCGTCTCTCTGAAAAAGTTTTGTCTTGTCCTAATATTTTTTTTATATAATAGAGAGATATCAGCTGGAATTCTTGGTTCTATTTCCATTCTTAATTTTAAACACTTTGATTAAGTAACTTCTTATTCTGTTTTTTCTAAACTGAAAAGGCACAACTTCTTTAATCTCTTTTCATAAGTCATACTTCTCAGGCACGGAATCAACCTAGTCCCATTTCTCTGGTGTTTCTCTGGTGCTGCCTTTTCTTTTTTAATTCTTTACAACGTTCTTTCTCATCTACTCTTTGTCTTTTATTTTTGGCCCCGGGCATGGTTAAATCTCTTGGCACTAAGTCTCATCTCACGGGACTTAGTATCTCCCTGAAAAAGTCACATCTCGTCCCAGGATTTTTTTATATAATACTAGGGGGCTTCGCTCGCCTACCCCCATTTTTGTTTTTCCGGATACACACTTTTAAGATTTTTTTTCTTTGAATTGTTGCTATTTCATTAGTTTCAGTTTTATTTCAGAACTTCTGTAAAAACAATATTTGGAATCTTTTGAGTCCCAACGTGCTGAATCTTTTTAATGAGGTCAGTAAGACTTGTGTTTAATGACTTTGTACCATAATTCAGGATAGCTTTCTCTGTTTGGAATTTCAGCACAGACAAAAACGATCTACATCATCAGCAGTTAATAATTTGTTTTGCAAAGTAACCAATAAATGCATGTGAGGTACACTCTGTTTTTGAAATTCTCTTGACTTAAACTTCAAAGACTTACAATATTTGCATACTTCTGACATATCACCTATGCCCATATATTCGATCTCTATTCGCCTTTTCGTTATTTCTCAGAGTAATAATTTCTCTCTCTTTGCGCTAATGTGATGTTTACTTTCTTTGTTTTGACACTGTCGTTTTTTTCTGCTTTCATATTCTATATATTTCTCTGCATGTGTTACGCGCCTATGTTTTTTTTGAGTCTTTTGAATTCCAGTTTTCATTATCTCTAACTTGCTCTGCATGTGTTTGGCCCCCTTGTTTTTTAACCTCTTTATGACATTTTACTTTGTTTTCTACTCTGTCTTTTATTTCTGACCTCACTTTATCTTGCTTTTGTTTCAATGACACCTGGTCCGTGGTGATTATTTTCCCTTTTTCCAGCAATAATTTCCGTTTGTTTGTGCTACTGCGATCTTTACTTTCTTTTTTTATACTTTCTAATTTTCCTACTTTCATATTCTTTAACTTTCTCTACATGTGTATCGTGCCAACATTTTTTTTTTGAGCCTATATATATATATATATATATATATCTATACTAATAAAAGGCAAAGCCCTCACTCACTGACTGACTGACTGACTGATCACTAATTCTCCAACTTCCCGTGTAGGTAGAAGGCTGAAATTTGGCAGGCTTATTCCTTACAGCTTCCTTACAAAAGTTGGGCAGGTTTCATTTCGAAATTCTATGCGTAATGGTCATAACTGGAAGCTGTTTTTCTCCATTTACTGTAATGGAGATGAGCTTGAAACCCGTGGG
>JANRMT010062820.1:4327089-4371869 GCA_026402145.1 Polypterus bichir lapradei
ACAGTGCAGAACCCGTGGATTAAATAAAAAGGTTGCCTCGTTGGCGAAGCAAGGAAAAAGGACTTTCGTATATGTCGTTCGTTTATAAAACAGCGCAGAAGCTGTGAGAAAGCTGCTTCCTTGTTGAAGCAAGGAAACGAATAAATACACCGCAGCGATGAATGGCCTTATATGGGCAGGCAGTCAATTACATGGGAGGCGTGCCGAGTTGCGCAGCAGCATTACATATGAATATGCTAAGTGTTGACTAAATAGAAGTTGAAAAGATATATTTTTTCAAATGTGATCACGCAATTCAGATCGAGTTGACTCGCACTACAGTACATCGAGCCCGCGTGCTATTGTGGTTTTGCCTGCGTGCCTCAATAAGTTACCCTCCCCTCGCTCTTAGTGTATTTATTAGATGAACGGTAAAAAAGTAAGTATGGCTTTACCAAAACAATCATTGATTGCGAATAAATATCCATTAATGATAAAGCTTCAATTGGTGATCTGTCTTTCTGCGTTAACCGCATATTTTTTTTATACGTCTCAAACCAAGGGGATGTGAGGCTAAAATGAATCGGGAAGCACACGTACATACTCAGTGCATCCCCTCTCGGGAATCGAACTTCGGACGCTGGCGCTAGAGGCGAAGCCTCTACTATTGCGCCCCGGCGTGTGGTTTGTCTATGTGAGCGTAGCAGTGTAATTCGTTTTTTGTTCAGCACTCTTTGGAACTGTTGCTTTTTGTCTGCGCACTGCGTCAGTTCACGTGAGCTGCTGAATATGGTTTTATATGTCACTCGCTCGCTTCTAATTGTTTCGCTGCCTTCTTAATTATATAATGTATGTTTTCTTCAGCGGTTTTTGGAGCTCTTCCTGGTTTTCTACGTACTTTAAAATTTTTCACTTTTAAATTTTCCACCAGCTCCAATCATATTGTCATAATAGACTAGATTAGATGTTTATTAATCTATACTAATAAACGGCAAAGCCCTCACTCACTCACTCACTCACTCACTCACTCACTGACTGACTCATCACTAATTCTCCAACTTCCCGTGTAGGTAGAAGGCTGAAATTTGGCAGGCTCATTCCTTACAGCTTCCTTACAAAAGTTGGGCAGGTTTCATTTCGAAATTCTACGCGTAATGGTCATAACTGGAAGTTGCTTTTCTCCATTTACTGTAATGGAGTTGAGCTGGAGGGGCGGAGTTCCGTATGACATCATCACGCCTCTCACGTAATCACGCATTACGTAGAAAGCCAGGAAGAGCTACAAAACGCGCTTTAGAAAACATGCATTATATAATTAAGAAGGCAGCGAAACAATTAGAAGCGAGCGAGTGACATATAAAACCATATTCAGCGGCTCACATGAACTGACGCAGTGCGCAGACAAAAAGTAACAGTTCCAAAGAGTGCTGAAAAAAAACCTAATTACACTGCTACGCTCGAATAGATAAACCAGACGCAGTGGCGCGATGGTAAAGCATTCACCTGTAGCGCCCACGTCCAAGGTTCGATTCCCGAGAGGGGATGCACTAAGTATGTACGCGCGCTTCTCGATTTATTTTAACCTCACATCCCCTTAGTTTGAGACGTATGAAAACGCATGCGGTTAACGCAGAAAGACAGATCACCTATTCACCTATTGAAGCTTCATGAATAATGGATACTTTATTCGCGATCAATGATTGTTTTGGTAAAGCCATACTCAGTGTATTCATTAGATGAACGGTAAAAAAGTAAGAGCGAGGGGACGGTAACTTACTGAAGCACATAAGCAAAACCACAATAGCACGCGGGCTCGATGTACTGACTTGCGCGATCACATTCCAAAAAATATTTCTTTTCAAGTTCTATTTAGTCCATATGAGTCAAACTCAAAGCCCACGGGCCACATCCGGCCCGGCGTGTAATTATATCCGGCCCGCGAGATCATTTTATATACTGTATTATTGTTATTAATGGCCCGTGTATATGAAGCACTGGTAACACAATAAACTACAGATGAAGTGCGTTCCTGATCGGAGGAAAATTTAATTTAAAAAAACTACCCGAGCGAAGCCTTGATAAAAGCATGGTTTTGTGCACAACCAAGCAAAATTAGATGCATTACAGAAAGCGGACTTTGTGGCTCTTACTGGGGATCATTGGAGTTCCGTGACCGTTAGTAATTCTAATTACATCTAATTACAAAATGTTCAATGATCACACTGTTTTAGCCTAATGTACAAAATAATTTTGGCTAAGGTTACTCAGAGTTTAAAGATTAAGTTGGTCAAATTACCTTTTATGTTTCTGACTTATTTTTTTAAGAAGAAATCATTTAAGAAGAAATCATTTCTGTTGAAATTTTGGTTATTATTTAAAGACAATAACATTCTGAAAATGTACTTAAAGTACTTAAACTACCACTTTATTTTTAAGTCTGCTCAATTTTAACCAGGGATGATATTTTTGTTTCTGTTTTGAATTCAAATGCAGTTTAAAAGCATTTTTTTTTTCAGAAATTAAAAGAGCTTGAGTTTACAATATTCATGTCCATGTCTATTATTTGATTCTGTCGCCCACTAAAACCCTTTTAAATTAAAAAAACACATTTGCGATTTGGGGCAAATTTATTTGTGCGATCAGGGCCGATCCTGGTGACGGGCAAAAACGTGCCCCGCACGTGGGCGGCCGTTGAGGAGACGTGCAGCAGCCGGCGACGCTGCGACCGGCGGCTGTCCGCCTTTGAATTTTAAAGTCTGAGGGCGGCCGACGACTATAGCAGCGGCGGCGTTTGCAGTGAGCAAAGTTTGACAAAGTTGCGTGTAGCGTGTATTGTAGTCGATGCGCTGATGCCTATTAGGGACTCCACATACATAGCGATTTGCTCGCGCGAGCGGGCGCAAAAGCCTTTGATGGTTGCCGGCTCATCGCACGCTCTGTCTGAACGGTTCCATTGCTTACCATGTGTTTACTACGCGCGACCAAAACTCTAAATGTGTGTAGTCCCTTAGTCAACGTTCAACTTGCATGTTTCATAGTTGCGTCGCGAAGGCGATAGATTTCATGTGAGACGCGTACGTTCCTCAACGGGATTGCGAGTCAAGAGAAGCGGCAAAAGACAGCGGGGCTGCGGTGATCTCTGAATTGACTGTTTGTCACTGTGTGCAGAGCTGCCTGTCGCTTAGAACGATTAAATAAGCCGGCTTTCTAATCTAGGCTGGTTTGGTTTGGTTTGATTCTATTTGTTTGGACTACACAAAGGCTCAGGACTCGTGGTTCTACACAAACGTACGTTATGATTATGATATGCTGTTTCATTGAGAAAGTATGTACAGATTTTTTTAACACTTTGAGCCCACGTTTTCACCGGCAATGTATTTTTACATTTAAAATGACCATCGGTGGCGCACGTGGGGCTCAAAGTGTTAATGAAATATTTCAGAAAAATTACAAACTTTTACATGTTTACTTATTGCCCAATGCACACTGACATGACATTAGTGTGTATTGTGTATATGTCACTTGTGTGAATTAGGCCCAAGATTATTACAAAATTATTATTATATTTGAATTAGCCCTTTATTCTACCTATTTTGTAGAATGTCCGAGAGAAAGACAAAACGTGAAAGCGGGTTTGTTTTCCGAATCTCTGCATTGCATTACGCATTTTTCTCACGTTGCCTGTATCAGTGGCAGCATCTGAAAGGAGCTTCTCAAAACTCCAGATAATTAAAAATGATCTCCGTTCCACTATCGGGCAACAACGATTGAGTGATGTTGTGCTTCTGTCTATAGAATCTGAAATTTGTGAAAAACTGGATCATTTAAACATAATAGATGAATTTGCTACTGTTAAAGCTAGGAGAATCATTCTTTGATGTTTAACTAATAAATTAATGTATGTATGTGATTTTTTTATTTTTGTGATTCTTTATTTAGTTTTTATAAAAACTAATCGTTTGAAATTAAATTTTATTTATACATCCCGACTCTAACCCTAACACCGTCTTAATCCTGTTTGAAGTAGTACATGTAATAGTAATATCCGTCATATCATAATAGAAAATAGGTACGTAGGGCGGCGAAACCACATTCGCACGAAGGCGGCCATCTACCCAGGATCGGCCCTGTGTGCGATTACATACGATTAATCAAGATTAATTATTACACAGCCTCTAATTAATTGGATTAATTTTTTTAATCGAGTCCCACCCCTAATATATATATGTAGATTTGTATATATATATATATATATATATATATGTTTATATACAGTATATATGTAGATATGTATATGTGTATATATGTATATATGTGTTTGTGTGTATATATGTATATATGTGTGTGTGTGTGTATATATATATATATGTTTATATATGTGTGTGTGAGTGTATATATATATGCCAGCAACACTCATGACAATGACAAAACAATTATATTGTCAATCATGTTACGTTATTATTAAAATGTTTCCTTTTCTTTTTAGTTCTCTGCTGCCAAACACGGGTATTTTGCTATGTGTATATATATATATATATATATATATATATATATAGATAGAGAGAGAGAGAGAGAGAGAGAGAGAGAGAGAGAGAGATGACAACAACACTCATATCAATGACAAAACAATTACATTAACAATCATGTTACGTTATTTTTAAAATATTTCCTTTTCTTTTTCATAACTTCTTTAACACACTACTTCTCCGCTGCGAAGCGCGGGTATTCTGCTAGTCTATACTAATAAAAGGCAAAGCCCTCACTGACTGACTGACTGACTCATCACTAATTCTCCAACTTCCCGTGTAGGTGGAAGGCTGAAATTTGGCAGGCTTATTCCTTACAGCTTACTTACAAAAGTTAAGCACGTTTTATTTCGAAATTCTACAAGTAACGATCATAATGGTCGATAACGGTTGACAACGTCCGCCATGTTGAACTTTCTTATTTATGGCCCCATCTTCACGAAATTTGGTAGGCGGCTTCCCTGCGCTAACCGAAACCGATGTACGTACTTATTTTGATGGTATGACACCACTGTCGGCCGCCATATTGAACTTTCCAACGTCACTAATTTTCCAACTTCCCGTGTAGGTAGAAGGCTGACCTCATCTTCACGAAATTTGGTAGGTGGCTTCCCTGTGCTAACCAAAACCGATGTACGTACTTATTTCGGTGGTATGACGCCACGGTTGGCCGCCATATTGAATTTTCCAAACGTCACTAATTCTCCAACTTCCCGTGTAGGTAGAAGGCTGAAATTTCGCAGGCTCATTCCTTACAGCTTACTTACAAAAGTTAAGCAGGTTTCATTTCAATTCTATGCATAACGGTTATAATGGTCAACAACGTCCGCCATGTTGAACTTTCTTATTTATGGCCCCATCTTCACGAAATTTGGTAGGCGGCTTCCCTGCGCTAACCGAAACCAATGTACGTACTTATTTCGGTGGTATGACGCCACTGTCAGCTGCCATATTGAACTTTTCAACAGTCTTTGTTACTTATGGGCCCATCTTCAAGAAATTTGGTACGCGGGTTCCCAACGTTAACTGAATCCTACTTACGTACATATATACGTCCATAGCCTGCAGCTCGGTCACCGTGTGAGGCGCGTTGGGTCCCCCATCCCAACGCCTCCCACGTTGTTGGCTGCCTGCCTATATAAGGCCGTCCGTCACTCCAGTCTCTTCATTTCCTTCCTTGCTTCACCACGGGATTCACGTCTCCCTGCTGATAACTACTGCCTTTTTATTTAATCCACGCCATCTCCGCTGTTTTATTGTTCATTTATTACGATTATAGTATATGTGTAGGTATTTTAGACTTACTTTACATTGTTCAGGTTCCCATTTACTTTATCATTCCAACCGTACCCGCATTAAAATGTCTATCGAGGTGATCACCATCGATCAAAGAACTGTCACTTACTGAGTGGTTTCCATGCCCGGAGATGGCACCTATCTTTTCCATTCTCTGTGTTACATATTGCACTGCCATATCAGGCTCACTCTTGATATCTGGAGAAACATTGTGTCTTATGTACTGAATGACTGGGACAGGTTCAAGGTGTGGACTGCTGACGGTACAGGAGATAATTATACTACACAGGAGCACTATAAGACTGAAATGCTTAAGCCCTTCACCTATGGTTCTGCATGTGAGTTGATGGCTGCCACTGAATTGTTCAGTTGTCGCTTTCAAGTGTACTGAAATGGCCAAATATTTTACACCTTTGTACAACCGCTAATGCCTCTTAAACATCTTAGATTCACAGGTGACGATTTCAGTAGTGGACACTTTGATGTTTATGAATATTTAAACTCTCAAAAGCTGGATGTGAAGTTATCAATGATACCGGTTGTATACTTACAACGCTTGACAGATGCCGAATGTCACTTCAACACAAGTCCTACAAATACTGTCGTAATTGAAACAAACCATGAAACTCAAACCGATTATGAGAGCAGCAACCCAAGCTGTGAGATTTGAAACAAGATTACTGTTCACATGGCCAACTGTACGTTGCATGCTTAAGAGTAAGCTCAGCGCACAGCTTGGTCATATTACAACCGGAGGACCAAACTCACAATGTGGTATACAAAGAGATCCTTAACAAATAATTATTGGTATATTTACCCTCAGTTTAAAAAGGTTTAATTTTCTTCTTAATAAAACTTTTAATGCAGTACTTCGCCGTTGCGAAGCGCGGGTATTTTGCTACTAGTTACATATACTGCGAGAGCCTAGTGGCACAGTTGATGGCAGATGGGGGGTGCAGGGAAGTAAATACAGACAGTAAGACAATAAGATGATGCATAAATAAATAGGTACAATAAACAGGAGTAGCAGAAGAATGGCCTAACATACATACGACTGGACAGGACTATGCAAGGTTTAATAGCAGTACACATGTAACAAACAACAAAATTGCACATAAACCAGCAGGTGGGTACAGTACAGGACAGGAAAGATCAGTTTACAATGAGCTCAGTGACCTTATGGGCCAGGAAAAGAAGCTGTCCCTGAAGTGGGTGGAGCATGTGGTAAATCAGGTTACCAAACCACACCATGATCTTGTAAATCACTACGAGCTACATTCTGTGTATGAAAATTTGTTATAAAAATAAATGTTGTTGCGGTTGTTGTTATTGTGATGCATCCGGTTGGAAAAGTGCAGCGACAGAAGTTCACCAGGATTTTGGTTTGAAACCCAAAACTCTTTATACTCCTCCGGAAAAACGAACCTATCAATACTGCATTGTTTTGATTCAGAAATTGTGATAACACTTCTTTTAGACTAAACAATGTGTATAAATACAATGAACTGCGAACCGTAAGGTTAAAGAGTACTAGCCCATTATGGAATTATGGTTTTCCTCTAGTCTGAAGTCAGTAATCCTTTGGCATATGCAGTGTATTTCTAACTTTTTATGAAAGTGTTTGGTGGTTTTGAATTTTTAAATCATTTTTTTCCACTTGGCAGTTTACTCAGCACTCTAAGTTATGTAATACAGTGCATGAAAGTCATTCCTGTTACTCGGCAATTTGTAGAATGCAATACTATTGTCAAAATTCTAAACCTTTAGTCCTTGAATAACTTTTAAGCATGTTCGAGTTCCAGTGGCTTAAGCAGTTGAAAGATTAATTTGTTTGTATTTTTGCTAAACTGGTTAGCATAATATTACTGAGCTAACACTTTTTGTCCTCTGAACAAGTGGGCTACATGTGATTTTCTACACAGACAAACATTTGGCACATAATCATTTTGGCAGTACTGTCTTTAAGGTCTTCAAAATACTTCCGTTTTAAACTTAAAAATTTTAAAATATATATTTTGACTCCTCTCTGGTGGAATTCCTGAACAAGATTGACATTACTGTCCTCGGTGGAGGCAGTGTTGCCAGTATCGAGTGGGATTGCGTCCATTCCTACAGCTGTGGAGGTGGATGAGATTCACCCCAAAATGTTGAAGGTTATGTACAATGTTAGGATGGCTTAAAATTATCCTCTTCATTTGTTACTGAGAAGGCCAAAACAACACAGGACCTGCAGATTAGCAGAATGGGTGTTCATGTTTAAAATAGGAGAGCGGTTCGTGTTCTTTATGAATTGTGGAAGGTTGAAATTTCCCAACCTCACTAGCGTAGCGAAAAGTTCAGCTTGAAAAATACTAACACAGGGCCCAAAATTATATTTTCACTGCCAAATCTCTAAATTATCTAAAAATAAAATAATGAAGTTTATGCATAGCCATAGTGTTAGTGATTTTTATTACTGTTCATTAGTCTAAATCAAATCTAGATGAGCACTTTTGAGAATGAATACCTGGGTTACTGTTACTGTCCATTTTAGGCGGTCGAGGTGATGGCTTGGGGAGCGTCGTTTCAGCCAGAGCTTTGGCAGCTGTTAAATGTTGTGCCTTCTTTATGCTGCTTCCTTCTGCCTCCCACGTCTGTTCTCCAAGTGTCAGCTGCACAGTGAAGATCTGTAAGCACCAGATAGCATGACTCATCTGCAATAATATTGTTTATCAATAGATCTAATTCTTTAGCTACTTCTATGACAAACCTTAGTACTCATCTGGACCTTTAGAAAAGGTACATGTAATCTCAGGATATTATGTAATACATTTCTTTTTATTTTGAAAAGCCTTGCTAGTGGGAATATTCAAATTTATACTTTTTCTTTGTTATCCTTCTCCTATTTTTTGAAATCAAATAAAAAATGAGTAAAAGAAATTTTTTTAAAGCAATATTATCCATAAAACCATTTACTGTACTTATCCATTTTCCATAATAATACATTTTATGTGTAGGCGCCTTTCTAAACACTCAAGGACACCAAACAATAGACAAAAGACAGATTATAAACAAAAGCAAAATACAAAAGTTAAAATCAGACAGAGCAATTGTAATCAAAGAGAAAAAGCAGTCTTAAACAAATGAGTTTTAAGTTTAGATTTGAGAAGTGAAAATTATTCAATATTTCTAAGCTCAGGTGGTAGTGAGTTCCAAAGCTGGGGAGCACAGCAACTGAACGCTCTGCTCCCCACAGTGGTAAGACGGACGAAGGGTACAGTCAAGTGGATGGAGGAAGAGGATCTAAGGGTACGGTAGGGAATGGCAACATGGAGGAGGTTATACAGATATGGAGGGGCAAGGTTGAATTGAATTCGGAACTGAACTGAAAGCCAAAGAAGCTGCTGCAAAACGGGAGTGATGTGGTGAATAGAGGGGGTTCTAGTAATGATGTGGGCAGCTGAATTCTGGACCAGCTGAAGCTTGTAAAGAGATTTACGAGAAATACCAAAGAAAAGGGAATTGCAATAATCCAGACGAGAAGTGACAAGGCTATGAACAAAGATAGCAGTGGTGTGGGGAGTGAGGGAGGGGCAAATACTATTAATGTTATGCAAGTGGAAATATGCAGACCGGGAGATATCATTGATGTGGGACTGAAAGGATAAAGTACTGTCAAGGATGACACCCAGACTCTTAATGGGGAAGGGGAGACAGAGGAATTATCAATAACAAATGAAAAATGATCAGTTTTGGATAATGTTGATTTTGTACCAATGAGGAGAACCTCAGTTTTGTCACTATTTAATTTAAGAAAATTTGAAGAAAACCAGGATTTGCTTTCTGCTATGAAATCATTAAGTGAGGATGTTGGAAAGGAAGCAGTAGGTTTGCTAGTGAGATAGAGCTGGGTGTCATCAGCATAACAGGGGAAGCTAATGTTATATTTACGAAAGATATTGCCAAGGGGAAGGAGGTAAATAATGAAAAGGAGGGGGGTCCCAGGACAGAGCTCTGGGGAACACCTGAAGTAACAGCGGTGGGTTGGGATGTGAAAGGTTTAAGCTGAACAAACTGAGTGTGCCCGGAGATGTAGGATATGAACCAATCTAGTGGAGTTTGGGTAATGCCAATTGAAGATAATCTATTGAGAAGAGTAGTTTGACAAATATAAGCAAAGGCTGCACTCAGATCAAAGAGGATGAGAATAGTACTTAAACCAGAATCAGCTGCCATAAGGAGGCCATTAGTAATTTTTGTAAGGGCCGTTTCTGTACTGTGGAGGGGACGAAAACCAGACTGGAACTGTTCATATAGATTATTTTGAGATAAATTAGAATGAAGTTGAATAGCCACTATTCTTTTTTTACCAATTATTGATGGTAATAACTGGCAATCAAAATCATATCTCTGGAATTGTGAGGCAGTAGTTTAATCTAATGCATAACCAAGTAGGCAGACAAAACGCAGAGATAAAATATTTAATTTCTTACATTTTTTGCATGATGAAATATGCCAGAAATCAGTGAAAGACAGACTAGTGGGTAAATTATAGTTTAAGTTGATCATCTTCCTGGTCAGAGTTTTGCTTATCACAGAGATCAACTGATTGAGATTTTTTAAGTGTTCAAATGTTGTTAAATCAGTTCTTTTTGTTGTTCTTGGTGAAAGTGATAAGATTTATGTTATTTTAATACATAAAAATAGAAAAATATTATATGTCGAGGCCCAAAGACAAAATCCGGCATGAGACAACCCTCAATCAGGGTCTTCATGGATGATCTTGCAATTACCACATCCTCAGTGCCAGGAACCAGGTGGATTCTTCAAGGTCTAGAAAAGCTCACTGTATGGGCAAGGATGAGCTTCAAACCCAGCACGTCTAAGTCATTGGTACTGAAGATGGGACGTGTAGTGGACACGTTCCACTTTTCACTAGCCAGGGACACCACTCCGTCCATTACTGAAGAGTTTGGGGAAGATCTTTGATGTCAGCTTCAAGGGCACCAATTCTATCAAAAAGACCACCAGAGACCTTGAAGAGTGGCTTACAAAGGCAGACAAGTCAGGTCTACCCGGGAGATTCAGGGTCTGGATTTACCAGCATGCCATCCTGCCCAGGATCTTGTGGCTGCTGCAGGTCTATGATGACCCAATGACAACGGCAGAATCAATGGAGAGGAGGATCAGCAGCTACCTTCGCAGATGGCTTGGCCTTATTTGGAAGTAGTAACATCTTGCAGCTCCCTTTTACTGGTTTAAAAGAAGAGTTCATGGTGTCAAGGACAAGGGAGGCACTCCTGTATAGAGACTTGATAGATCCTAAGTGTCAGCAGCGATAATTGAGGTCAGGACGGGCAGGAAATGGAAAGCAAATGAGGCACTGGAGGTGGCGGAGGCCCAGCTGAGGTAGATGGAGATTGTGGGAAACGTGGCTAGAGGTCGTGCTGGTCTTGGTTACTTTCCCGCGACCCAACTTCACAAAGCCACGGGTAAAAAGAAGCATTTTTTTCTCCAGGAGGAGGTACGAGCAGGCGTGGAAGAAGAAAGAGTAATCAGGACGGTGGGTCAAAGACAGCAGGGAGCACAGATAAAGTGGGAATCGTAGACAGCAGCGATGGGTCACCTAGGATAACATCCAGCAAACAGATTACTACAGAGTCTGGTTTCTGATCCAGGCTGTCTATGACGGTGTACCAAGCCTGGCAAATCTCCACGACTGGGGCAAGACTGAAACCCCAACTTCTGCTCTGTGTTCTGGAAGAGGATCCTTTGAGCACATCCTCAGCAGCTGTCCAAGGGCACTTGCAGATGGCTGCTTCTGCTGGCGGCATGACCAAGTGGTCAAGGCAGTCGCTGAGACAGTAGCCTCAGCTATGGCAACCACCGAGCAATGCCGTCCAAAGAAAATAAACTTTGTTAAGGCTGGACAGAAATATTCCTCAGAGCTAAGACTGATGGGCCTCCTTGCCTCAGCAGCTGAAAGTTGATCTGGGCAAGCAGCTGCGCTTTTCAGAGCACATCACCTCAACAACACTGTGTCCAGACATGGTCATCTTTTCCAGTTCTACCAAAACAGGTGATCATGGTGGAACTCACAGTACCTTAGGAAGAACGCATGGTAGAAGCTCAAGAGTGGAAACGTGCCAAGTACCAGGAGTTAACAGAGGAATGTAGGAAGCTGAGTTGGATCACCCTCTGTGAGCCAACAGAACTGGGATGTCGGGGCTTTGCAGGCCAGTCTCTTTGTAGAGTCTTGACGAAGCTGGGAATAGCGGGTTTAGCTAAGAAGAGGGCTGTCAAATCAATTTGTGATGCCGCAGAGAGAGCCACAAGGTGGCTCTGCCTGAAGAGGGAGGCCCAGTAGTCAGTTGCTGCTGTGATGCAAGCTGGGGTCTAATCACCTGCGGCTGGGTCTCCTGGATGAGGGTGCATGATGTTTTAACAGACCCAAAACACCCGCTAACCCTAGGATACATCACTGATGATGAATCCCAGCACTTCTGTGGAAGTATTTTTGAAAGAAACAGATGAATTAGAAAAACCTGGCTATAGGTAAATTGTATTGTGCTTCTAACTAGGGCTCACTCAAAATTGATTTCATTTTTTGACCAAAGACAATATTGATATGTAGGCAGCAAAGATGACTGGTTAACACCACAAACTGTACTGATATTGCCGACGTGTTTACATAGTAGGTTTTCCTAGAAAAAATTCTAATGAAAAGAAAAGTCTCTGTTTATGATATTTTCATCTGAATATGTTTTAACTTAATATTTAACAGTTAACATGACAGGGTTTGATTTTTTTTAATGTTCCCAAAGCACAGAAACATCTGACATTTGTCACTTTCTCAAATGTACATTGCAAGTGTTGTAAGAATGTGTCTAATTGCTGATGCTTATAAAGATGATAATACAGTCCATTTTGGCTTAAATACAGTATAAAGAATACACTTTTTAGGGGATTAATGAATGAAAAAAATCAGTGCACACATAACTATCCAGAGAGATGAGTGCATTAATGAAATCAATTAAACTGAAATATATTTATCTTCATATAATATGTACAATTTAATGTATGTTACATACATTTCGGTCACACCATGTATTGTAGAAATGACAACACTTTTTCTACATGGTCCCCCCATTTTAGTGCACCATAATACTTCAGACACAACAATGGTAGTTATATTAAAGCAGTCATATTTAGTACTTTGTTGCATATAACTTGTATGCAATAACTGCATGAAGTCTATGATTCATAGACACGCCCTGGTGCTGAGGTTCATCTCTTCTCTAATGCAGCCATCTTTAGTTCCTGTTGTTTCATGGGTTTGTCCCCTTAAGTTTTCCATTATTTTTAGCTTTGATAAACTCCTGTTTTGCCTTAGCAATATGTTTGGGATCATCATCTTGTTGTAAGATGAACCGTCGTCCAATGGGTTTGTAGGCATTTACTGGAACTTGAACACATAAAAAGTTTTAATACACCTCAGAATTCAATATGCAGCAGACAACATATGCCATTATAAGTGTGCCAGTACCTATAATAGCCATAACACCCACCCCCCCAACCCCCCAGAACGAAAACGTGTTTAACAAATGAGGCTATGCTCTATGAGGATATGCTTTAGATCTTGGGCAATTCTTTTTCATTTCCACACATTGCTCAATACATCACTCTGATATAGGGTCATCTTTGTCTGTCCACAAGACATTTTCAGATAGTCACCTCTGATACATACACATCTGCCTCCTGAGCTGTTGGATTTTACCATAGTGAGGATTCTTCTGTCATCAGCAGTTTAAACTTCCTTGGCCTACCAATGCCTTTGTGATTACTGAGATCACCAGTGCATTCTTACTACTTAATGATATTCCAGATAGTGGATTTAGGTAATCCTAAGATTTTAAAGGTGTCTCTAATGGTTTTATTCTTGTTTTGCAGCCTCATAATTGCTTCTTTGACTTACATTAGCACAGCTCTTGTCCTCATGTTGAACAATGGCAACTACAGTCTCTGAAAGGTATAAGCAAGCCTAGGTATCTAATGAAACAATGAAACACCTGTGACGCCAGCTGTCTCAAACATTATGGTGCCCAAAAGTGTTGTCATTTCTATACAGTGAGAACAAAATGAATGCAAATAACCTTAAAAGAAAGTGTGCAAAGTGCACTTTAATCACATCTGAATTGTTTGATTTGAAACTTTAAACTGTGGAGCAGAGGAGTAAATCAACAAAAAATGTGCCTTTGTCCCAAACATTATGGAGGGCACTGTACAACCACGAGTCTATTTGACATATTTTTACTTTTTTGGCTTATAAATGCTTTATCAGATTCAATTGCAAATAATCTGAGTACCTGTTTGATAGGCTAATGAAATATTTAAATAAAAAAAACCCTCATCATAGCTCTGTATAAACATATCTGCTTTGTAAGGATGTAAAACACGAAGATTTTTTTGATGCACATGAAGAAACGACTATTTATTTTTTACTAGTCCAAGTAGGCATTTGGGAAGCTTATTTGCATATGAAGTATGATTTCCTCAAGAGCCAGAGTAACATGTGCAGGTTCTTTGCATGTATATTTTTAAGAAGGAGTTGCCAGTTTAAAAAAGTGCTTTTGACAAATAAATTGTCTTACTAAGCAATCAATGCAATATGGATGCAAATCTAAATGTCTAAGAAAGTCAAATCTCTGCTCTTTCAAAAAAAATGACAGACTAACCATTTTATAAATTAGACTGAATCATGGCCTGCACTGCCTGTCACTTGAAACAAAGATGATCTTAGCTACAGAGTGAAAACCTTGTGCACACTTGAAGTAGGCTCATTTTGGCAGTGGGATAATGCAGAAAGAAGCCAAAATGTAGCAAGAAAATTGTGAACTTCAAGTAATACAGTAAATAAATGAATGATTTTATGCATCCTCTGTAAAAATTTGCCATAATTTCAGTCTCAGGAATGATGACTGTGGACAAAGGTTAATGTTTGGAAGTGCATGTAATTGTTTAGCATGTACATTGAAGGCTTAATTCGTTTACAGTCATTGTGCATATCAGTCAAGGGGCGTGGCTTTGTTAAGGAGAATTACAGCATCAGGTTCCAATGCATACATAAACACCAAATATCGACCTGATATATCAGTAACCAATATATTGGTTGAGCCCTACTTCTAACTTTTTTTATTTTGTTACCATAGATGCATGGTGATACAGTCTTTCTTAAAATGTCTAGATTCAGACTCTGGATTATAATGGCATTTATATAGCAGCACCATTAAGGTAGTGCATGGCACCCTTCTACTTCTACACTACTGTATTTATGTTTCCTCCTATACATGCCAGTTAATTTCTGTAGTGTGTGATATTTTTTTTTTTAAATTTAACTTGGTACTCAATTAAATCTCTAATTGTGGAAATGTATTTCAAATATCTCAGCAATCTTCTCATTATAACAAACATAATACACATTGGTAAATCGTCTGAATTTAGCTCTTATTTAGTCCTTGGTATGGCTTCCAACCAATAATTGAAATTTGAAAGTTTTAAATTGAAAATACTGTATATATATATATATATATATATATATATATATATATATATATATATATATACACACATATACATACACATACATACATATATACATACATACACTGTATATATAAACAATTGTTTACAGTTCTTGGGGCTTCATAAAATTACATTGCCATAAAATACATACCTTACTCTTTTCTCAATGTACTACTAAACATTCCTGCAAGTAAAATGTGTTAAACTCTAATCCAGCATCATATGAAAGGAAGGGGATATGTGATGCAGGAACAGCAAGATAAAATTCAAGTTACTATCACAAGTTATTCAAGTTACACAGGTTACATTCTTATCCGGACTTACTGTGGCCTTGTATTCAAAATTACTTGAAGTGCCTAGAAGTGATCAGATCTGCAATAATCTATATTCAAAAGGTGAGAGCTTTGTAGTAATTTCAAGAATGTATCCCAGCTGAGTTTTCATCATCTTACCATTTATAATGTTTTTTTATTCTTGCCTTTATTTGTGTGTATATATATATATATATATATATATATATATATATATATAATTCTTTATGGCATT
The DNA here is from genome assembly GCA_026402145.1 of Polypterus bichir lapradei. Lineage (NCBI taxonomy): Eukaryota > Metazoa > Chordata > Cladistia > Polypteriformes > Polypteridae > Polypterus > Polypterus bichir. The sequence goes on from JANRMT010062820.1 coordinate 4,342,998, forward strand.
TTCAGCAGAAGTTCAAGTAACCCACTAGAAATGCTCTATCAAGCCATTCATGAGCCTGGAGTGACATGCACTGTAATAAAATACAGCAATGCAAGTTGCTTGCAAATGAGTCTCAATGCAATGCATTGAGATTTACTGTAATAACTGTTTGTTAATCTTTGTGTTGATGGGAATGTACAGCAGACTATCTAATTAGGACAATAAATATTTTATGCTGATGTCTACCTTAAAATTTAACTAAATATGGTGAAATGACATACTTTATAATTATCCAGACTGAAGCTAAGTAGATGATTTTACGGTTCCTCTTACCTTGGCATGTGCTGGCCCTCGTTCGTTTAGGAGCTTGTACTGTGGCTGAATTCGGTTGAAACGGGCTAACTCATTTACCAGACACATTGGAGTTTTCTCTTTGGGGTTTGCCATGTTTTCCTGAGGAGAAGCTGAAAAAACATTTAGTTTTTAGAATGAAATGCAACTATTTTAAACATGCTGCTCTTTATTCTTCTACTAGACAGTAAGCCCGTTACAATAATGGGCGCTAGAACAGTAGTGCATAAAACATCAGTAGGAACAGTCTATATTAAATGGCAAGGGTCCTTGACCTCATTCTGTTTGTCTTAATTTTTTTTTGTCAAAAATGTGTTTGCAAGAAGCCTAAAGTAAAATAATAATAAAAATAAAATAGAAACATATATGACAATACAGTAAGTATAATTAATATTGACTTAGTGTAAAACTTTGTAACAATATATAATACACAATACCTGAAGATATTTATGAAAAATTTTCTATTTTTTACCTCATGAAATGTTTCTATAAAATTTCATTATAGACAACATTTGTTGTAAATATTCTGTCTGAGTTTGGCAACAGTTTGCCTTGTTCAGGACCATCTACAACCTTGACAACAACATCTGGAAAACTTCTAACTCTTGATAATGCAACATATAACTGACCGTGGCTGAATACTGGTTCTGGCAAGTAAATGCCAACTTTTTCTAAGGTTTGCTCTTCTGTGTATTTGTCTTTTAGCATTTTTCTGACAGTCATTTTCTTTTTCTTCAATCGATCTATTTGCTCGTATTTTTCTTTGTCTTTCAGCCTTTCTTTTGTTGATGTTTACTTGTTGAGCTGACCGTTCTTCCAGGAGATGTTACTTATATAGGATTTGATTGTCTGTGTCTTTTGTCCTACTTGACATGTCCCTTTTTTTTTGGGTGGCATGTTGTTAGTAGATACGTCCGTAATGTTTTGTCTTTCAGTAATACTGGCTTGTATGCGGCTGTAATATGCGTCACTGTATTGTGTGCCTTTAATTTTCTCTTGCAGTAATACTGGTTTGTATTTCCGTAAAATGCCTGTAATTTTCTCTGACAGTAATACTGGCTTTGATGTCCATAATATGACTTTAATTTTTTGTCACAACAGTGGGCAATCAGCAGAGTGTCCGCAGTAACATGTAATGTGTGGCGTGCAGGTGATAATCGAGCCTGTGGCGTCTCCCCAGCAAGTACTGCGTAGTCCCCGAGCAAGTATTTAAATCTGTGGTGGCGTGCAGCTGATTGTTGTATGTGTGGCGTCTCCCCAGCAACGGATTTTATGTGCGCGGTCGCTACTACCCAATCAGCACTCTCCCCAGCAATAATGTCCTTTATTTGCTTATCATGTGCAGCCGCGGCTAGGCCATTCACTGTGTGCCCAGCTTCCAGTGTGTGTTTGCGTCCACGGTGCCGTGCGCATGGGCGCGACACCGCATATGCGCACTTCCCCAGAAGACACACACACACACACACACACACACAGGGACACCTGGACGCACACAGGGGTTTTATTAAGGAGGATTAATTATGTTTTCCAAAATGCTTATCTCATTTTCGGGTGGGGGCTCTAATCTTTTGTAAGCAAATGAAAAAAAAAACTTTCCCTAATTCCTCATTAAAACTACTTTTTTTTTTTTACAAAGTGAACATTTTTGAAATATCCCTTTAGCATATTATATAAAGTTTAAATCATCTGCCTTCTCTGGTCTGCACTTGGACGTTGTAAAGATTTAAGTCAAATAGGGTCTAGAAGTCCCCAAAATGTTAGATGTCAGAGGATCAAAAAGTGATGTGATCCAGGAAGTATTTTGCAGAAAGAACTGATAAACAGGGATGAATATTAAACTTCAATTTAAACCCATAATTGCAGTTTCACAGTGCAAAGAATGTTCATAAGTATCAGTTGAGGGCAGCACACCTCTCTTTTCACTTTCACTTCACTCTCTTTTTGCACTTTGAGCTACATTTTTTTTGTATGAAAATGTGCTATATAAATAAATGTTGTCGTTGTTGTTGTTGTTTTCAATTGGTGATATATTTATTTAAGCTCAAATTGACCTGGAGTGTGAGTAAAGACCTAATAGATACTTCTACATATTGCTCTTGGACATTTACTCATAGATGTCCAACATCAAAAGACAGTGCCCCTTCACAATGGACTTGATTTTCTTCAAGATGCTGCTGCATACCATGGCTTATAAACGCTTCTTGGGAAAACCAGCCACTCACAGCTTTGTGCTGCAGCATGGGAATGTACCTGGACCTACTCTTCATTCTTAGATGCCTCTGAAAACTGGTTATCTACAGAATTTGCTTTTGAATGCCCTGTGTTTATAATTCATATGCCAATTCACTTTCACTTTAATTTTCACATTCAAGTGTATGATTTTTTTTTCCATTCACCAAAGGTATTATTTTTTCATATATTTACATAATATAGTTTTTTGTCAATATTTGTATAATTGTTAAAATTATGTTATTGCATTTTTTATTAAAAATATTTTAAGATGTATTTCTCTTTTGGAAGAAATAAAATAGGTTAAGATCTTCCAGTGAAACAAGAGTTACATTTATCTAGGGTTCATTTTTCAATAAAAAGAATTTTGGAAACCCTAAAACTATATACACAAAAGTGTAAAACATAGAGCAGAGTTAGATAAAACAGTGCAAAGAGCTCATCCATGATTAAACTACTGCTACTACAAAACTGCATTCGCAGAAGGAACCTTAAATAGATCCCAGATGCTGCCATAATGTTGTTTAAAGCACCTGGACTTATATTCACAAAACTACAAAATTCAGGTGAAATCATTATTTGCCTTAACCCAATTGAGACAAAATTTATTAAAAATAATAAACTTTCTCTGTGATAAACTTTCTAGATCAGGAGTTTCTATGCAATATTTTGAGGAACATGGCATAAAAAAAAGTATCATCTGGCCAGGGCCCTTCACAATTATAAACCCAATTTTCAACAACAGTAGACCGATTAATCAATCAAAGAAAATGCTAAACATTAGCACACTATTGACACTTACAGTATGTGATCAAATCTCAGGTGATATCTCTAGGTCTGGGGCTCCCAGCCTCAACCTACTAGTACCATCATTTCTTCGGTCCTAAATTGTTAAGTACTAAACTCTAAAAGGATGATATTTCTTTAACTCCGACCCCTACCCTACATTTCCCATTTGGGGATCTTAACAATAGAAACAGGCAGCTGTTTTTGTGTAAGTGTGTGTATTTTAAATTTTTATATGGTATGTCAAATGCTTTTCTAAATAATTATTGTAGAAAATTTACTTGGTTTAATATGGAATAAAATTAGAAAACCAAATGTTTCCATACATTCAATTCACAAAAATTATACAGTTACTCAAAAATTAAAACCAAAAGAAGTAGAAAAACACCTCAAAAGTTACAAATTAATTCAAGTCAAAAAAAGAGGAAAAAAACTTGGTGTTTCCAAAACATCATGAAAGCTGAGCCTGCTTCATATTCATAGCCTTGAGTGTCTTTATGTGTGAATCCAGTTCTGTTAACTTTAAGCACTTTTTATACTTCTAGGTTCAACCTGTTCCAGTATTTTTTTTTTTTAAGAACGGACAAAGGTTAACAGGCATTGGTGACACTGTCTGAAACAATAGCATTCTGCTGTTGATTAATATCGCTGCTGCCTTGCAGTACAGAGAACATGGATTTGCATCCCAGATACTCCCTGCATTGAGTTTGCAAAGTGGTTTGAGTAGTAAGAAAAGTGCTATATAAATGTAAAGAATTACTATTATTAAAGAACACGAAAATTAAATGTTAGTTATGTACATTTCATTAATAACTAGCTGTTCTACCCTGCTAAGCTCAGAACAGCGATATAATTTAAGGTACATGCATAAACTAAGTAAAAAACGTACAACCTCCTCTTTGCATCAGAAAGACATTTTTTAAAGTATTATTTAGCATTTAGTGCTTCTGAGTTTCTCAAGCCCTTGTGAAATTTTACTGTGAAATTAAGTGCAAGATTTAGAGAAATAGGAGGAGTTTTGCAGAAAAGACAGTAATAGTAATGATCTCAATACTTCAGTAATAATACTGAAATGTGTGTGTAGAAGGAACTACAGTTGTAACTTACAACTCAATCACTGAGAGACAAATGAGGGTTGAGTGGCACACATACACTCTTCCTCCCTGAGCAGTGCTCCTGGTGGGTTCCCAGCTCAAGCATGGATCTTGTCACAAATGGGTCGCTTGCTCAGTTAATATTTTCCCTAGACAAAAATTAAATATGACCTTTTTTGTTTGTCATTCAGAAAATGTATATGTACATTCAGAAAAAGGGAATGGATTTTTGATATAAATCAACCATAAAGATTTAATGAATGGCAAAAATCTTTAATAATTACTGAGGTCAACATAAACACCTGACAATGGCATTGTTTTGATACTCTGTTGATTCTAATTATTTGAAGTTAAAAGGCACAGAGTTCCAGAGAAAATGGCAACCTTTAGTGAAATCATGTCAATTTGTATTTTTTTCTAGATATTCACACATAGAAAATCTAAAATTGTATTTGTCTGTATTCTAAATTGGATCATACAAGAATTAACTGCAAAGTTTTGTTGAAATAAAAGTAGTGGTTTTCACATGACATTCTAAAAGACAGGCAAAAACTTAATTGTAGATAGATAGATAATTGTTAATATTAATCTTTGTTTTTCACTGCATAATTTTCTGTATAAGGCTGTCAATTTCTAAAGCTGTTCTAAAAATGATGGGACTGGACATGAGAGAAAGAGAGAGACACGCTTTACCAACTAGTCATGCTAGGATGTAGGGGGGTAAAAATGAGACCATTCATCTGTTAAAATACTCTCTTTTCAAAAATCAATTTTGGCATATGGTTTCCATGCAAGGATGGGGTTTAAAGAGGTGGGGAGGTAAACAGAGATATTACCTCAGTCTTCATGTGAACAGTGGGAGGCTTTGACTTGGCCCAGACACTGGATAAGGTAAAGGAGAGTGAGGTCAGATGGGCGAGACAGGAGTGGAGTCTCGCAGCAGGAACTATGTGAGACAGAGCAGTGGAAATGAAGTACAACCTGAGCATGGAAACTCAGGACCATTGGACTTTTTAAGGCCCACTTTTGCCCCCCAATTTTTCATTTTATTCTATATACAGCAAGGTACATAAGTATTTGGACAGTGGCACAATTTTCATAATTTTGGCTCTGTACACCACCACAATGGATTTAAAACCAAGCAATCAAGATGCGATTAAAGTTTCAACTTTCAGTTTTAATTCAAGGGGTTTAACAACAATATCGTATAAGCTGTTTAAAAAAAGACTGACATTTTTATACATGGCCCCCTCATTTTCATGGACTCAAAAGTATTTTAACAAAATAACAATCATAAATATAACGATCATTTTCAAAATTTGATTGAAAATCCTTTACAGCCAATGACTCACTAGTGCTGTGTTTCCTCCCTAGTGATACTTTGCCAGGCCTTTACTGCAGCTGCTGTCAGTTGCTGCGTGTTCACTGGACTTTCTGCCACCAGGTTTGTCTTCGGCAACTGAAATGTATGTCCAGTTGGGTTGAGGTCAGTTTAGATTGACTTGGCCATTGAAGAATCTTCCAGTTATTTGCGTTGAAAAGCACTTGGTTTGCTTATGTAGTATAATTTGGCTCACTGTCCATTTATATTATGAAACGTTGTCCTGTCAATTTTGCAGCATTTTGTCTGAATCTATAAACTTTAGAATTCATCCTGCTTCTTCTGCTAGCAGTCATATCATCAACAAACACCAGTTACTGACTTCCATATGCAGCCATGCACGATCATGTCATAAAACTGTCACCACTATGTTTCACAGATGATGTGGTATGCATTGCATCATGAGCCGTTTCTTCTCTTCTCCATACTTTTCTCTTTCCAACATTCTGGTATATATTGATCTTAGTTTTGTTATCCAAGGAAAACAGTTCCAGAACCGGACAGGCTTTTAAACAACACTTTCGGGCAAAGTCTAATGCATCTTTTCTATGCTTGAGGTTTAGAAGTGGTTTGCACCTTGTGGTTAACCCTCTGTCTTTACTTTCATGAGGTTTTCTGTTGATTGTTGACTTTGGTAATGGTAGGTCTACCTCCCAGAAAGTGTTCTTGGTTTGACTAAATGTTGTGAAGGGGTTCTTCTTCACCAAGGACTGAGTTCTGCAATAATCCAGAAGAGTTGTCTTCTGTGCTTTTCCAGACCTTCTGGTGTTACTAAGATCATCATGGGTGTTCCTTCTCTTTAAGAATGTACCAAATGGTTGATGCGACCACTTTTCACATTTCTGCTATCTCCCTAAATGGTTTGTTTTGTTTTCCCATCCTAATGATGACCTGTTTTTACTTACATGGACAGCTCTTTGAACTGGATATTGAGAGTTTACAGTGACAGCTTCCAAATGCAAATTGCACACTCTGAATCAATTCTGGACCTTTTACTGTACCTGCTTAATAGTTGATGAAATAATGAGGTAACTGCTCCCAGCTGGCTATGGAACAGTTTGTCACTCAAATGTCCATATACTTTTGAGCCCCTGGAAATGTGGGGGCTATGCAGAAAAATAGCTGCCATTCCTAAACGGTTTATACAATATTTTTGTAAACCCCTTATATTAAAGGATTTCAAATCCATTGTGGCGGCGTACAGAGGCAAAAATAATGAAAATTGTGTCACTGTCCAAATAGTTATGGACCTGACTCTGTGTGTGTGATATATATATATATATATATATATCACACATATACACACACTGCTCAAAAAAATTTAAGGAACACTTTTTAATGAGAGTTTAGCATCAAGTCAGTGAAACGCCTGGGCTATTGATCTGGTCAGTTAAGTAACAGAGAGGGTTGTTAATCAGTTTCAGCTGCTTTGGTGTTATGAAATTAACAACATGTGCGCTAGAGGGGCAACAATGAGACGACACCCAAAACAGGAATGGTTTAACAGGTGGAGGCCACTGACATTTTTCCCTCCTCGTCTGTTTTTTCACTAGTTTTGCATTTGGCTACGGTCAGTGTCACTACTGGTAGTATGAGGCGATACCTGGACCCTACAGAGGTTGCACATGTAGTCCAACTTCTCCAGGATGGCACATCAATACGTGCCATTGCCAGAAGGTTTGCTGTGTCTCCCAGTACAGTCTCATGGGCATGGAGGAGATTTCAGGAGACAGACAGTTATTCTAGAAGAGCTGCACAAGGCTGTAGAAAGTCCTTAACCCATCAGCAGAACCAGTACCTGCTCCTTTGGGCAAGGAGGAACAGGATGAGCACTGCCAGGGCACTACAAAATAACCTCCATCAGCCCACTGGTGTGAATGTCTGACCAAACAATCAGAAACAGACTTCATGAGGGTGGCCTGAGGGTCCAACATCCTCTAGTGGGCCCTGCGCTCACTGCACAGCACCGTGAAGCTTGAATGGCATTTGCCATAGAATACCAGAATTGGCAGGGCCACCACTTTTCACAGATGAGAGCAGGTTCACTCTGAGCACATGTGACAGACGTGAAAGGGTCTGGAAAAGCCATGGAGAACTTTATGTTGCCTGTAACATCGTTCAGCATGACCAGTTTGGTGGTGTGTCAATGATGGTCTAGGGAGGCATATCTATGGAGGGACGCACAGACCTCTACAGGCTAGACAACGGCACCTTGACTGCCATTTGGTATTGGGATGAAATCCTCGGACCCACTGTCAGACCCTATGCTGGTGCAGTGGGTCCTGGGTTCCTCCTGGTGCATGACAATATCCGGCTTCATGTGGCGAATGTATGCAGACTGTTCCTGGAGGATGAAAGAATTGATACCATTGACTGGCCCCCACACTCACCTGACCTAAATCCAACAGAACCTGTCCATCCAATGCCGCCAGGTTGCACCTTAGACTGTCCAGGAGCTCAGTGATGCCCTGGTCTAGATCTGGGAGGAGAGCCCCAGGACACCATCCGTCGTCTCATTAGAAGCATGAACCAGACAACACCCAACTGATTTTTTTTTTTTTTCATTGAGATATGATGTGTTTTCAAAGTGTTCCTTTTAATTTTTTTGAGCAGTTTTATATATAGATTTTTTTTCTTAGGTTCCTTCATGTGTCACAAAAAAGCTGCTTGCATACTGCACAGTTGAGAACTGCAGCTATAGTCTATAACAGTGGTATAATCGGATTACTTTTACACAACAGCAATTGAAGGACATTTTGAGCTTTGTTTATTTAAAAACTAAATGTGGCAATTTAAAGTCAGTCTTTAATATGGAAATGGATATTTTTTAAGAATGTGAGATGGCAGAACAATAGATCTGGATTACCTTCATGGACTGGCAATGAAAAAGTCTGTGTAGCTGGATATTTCCAGGCACTTGCTTCACAGCAACAAAATGTTTTATCAATTGACCAGAGATTCTTTAAATTGTTGTGTTACTCAAATCGTATGTGTCCTACTGAGCAGTATGTTCACAAAATTGCCAAAATGAGCACTGTGCATGTTTGGCCTAATTAGATGCTTGCCATCTCCTTTGCTCTTTTGGCTTATTACTATTTGTATCCCTTTAACCTATTTATCTAATTTAATTCATTATCATACATAATTCCTAATGAAATATTTTTATCTGAAAATGTTAAAACTGTGTGGTTCATGATTTTTTTGTTTGAGAACTATAATAGGGACAAATATTAAAAAATATCCTTGTTGTAACAAAGATTAGCCACTCTCTTCTTCCTCCAATTTTAATACCATTTTCACTTTATTAGGATAACATATAGCGTTCGGAAAATACGTCTTTGGAAGAGCCAGTAAAACATATCTTTTTCTATTTAGATTTTAATCAGGGTTTGGTTAGTGCTTTTTGATTGTATCGCTGATATACTGGCATACACCACTGTTGTGTACTCAGGAAAATTATAAAATACTTCATTACAAAAATGTAGCTTATTAAAACACATGGTATTACCTAAACTGCATACCTGGTAAAATTGCAGGAACAGTATAGTCCACAAACCCAGCTGCAGGACTGTTACAGCTGGGAGTTGAGGCTGGAACTGATCCGTTCATAGAGGGTTGCATACTGAGTGGACCTACAGTCACCACTGCTGGTGACTGTCCTGTAGATGACATTGCAGATGCAGAGAAGTTTGCTGCTGTCTGCACTTTCACTTGTGCCATCCTCTATATCTATAAAAAAATTAAATTTATAGTAAAGTAGTAGCAAAGACAGTTAAGTTAAATTACTGCAAATCTACTTTGACATTTATAATATACTCTCAGTGAATGCTCATACAGAATGTTTGAAAATTTAAGATAACCAACTTTAGAAATGTTCTTCCTGTTCTCAGTAATGTTCAATACCACCATAACGACATGGCCATTAAAACAGGAAAGTTAAAATTATTGCCTAATGATAAAAGACTTGTAATTTCTAAAGTCTGAGGAAAAGAAAAATTACTAAAATAAAGGATCTTTAGACATTTCCCTGGAGCAGCTAATGAATGGATGGGGGGTAAAATTTGTATCACAGGTTGAGCCTTTGACCCACTTCCTGATCCTTCTCTATGTTTATAGTACTCATAAGCCTGTTTGCCTCATTGCTTAAATTTTACAATATTCTCAAACCTGCTAAATTCAATTCAGGATCAGATGGTAGAGCCTGCAGGCCTATTCATGCAGCATTAGGTGCAAGGAAGACAAAGATCAACCCTGGATGGAGTTTTATTGCAGGACCCACTTATGCACACACTAACAGAAGGCTGATCTACAATCCGGTCAACCCAATAGTTATATTTCTGGGTATAAGGGAGGAAAACCAAAGAACACAAAGAAGGAGATAAACAGACATAGAGGTGCTTCTCAATAAATTAGAATAGCATTGAAAAGTTAATTTATTTCAGTAATTCAATTCGAAAAGTGAAACTCATATTATAGAGAAAATAGACTGGGCTGTTGCTCAGTGGTCCAAAGTCCACTTTTCAGATGAAAGTAAGTTATGCATTTCATTGGAAAATCAAGGTCCCAGAGTCTGGAGGAAGAGTGAAGAGGGACAAAATCCAAGTTGCTTGAGGTCCAGCGTGACGTTTCCACAGTCAGTGACGATTTGGGGAACCATGTGATATGCTGGTGTTGGTTCACTGTGTTTTATCATGTCCAAAGTCAGTGCAGCCGTCTACCAGGAAATTTTACAGAACTTCATGCTTCCCTCTGCTGACAAGCTTTATGGAGATGCCGATTTCATTTTCCAGCAGGCCTTGACAACTGCCCACACTGCCAAAAGTACCAATACCTGGTTTAATAACCATGGTATCACTGTGCTTGATTGGTCAGCAAACTCGCCTGACCTAAACCCATAGAGAATCTATGGGGTATTGTCAAGAGGAAGATCAGAGACACCGGACCCAACAATGCAGACGAGCTGAAGGCCACTATCAGATGCATCCTGGGCTTCCATAACACCTCAGCAGTGTCACAAGTTGATCACCTCCATACCACGCCGCATTGATGCAGTAATTCATGTAAAAGGAACCCCAACATGGGGGCATACGTTTCAATAAGCCAACATATCTGTATGAAAAAATTTTTTTTTTTTTTTTAAATTGGTCTAATTTCCTGAGATACTGAATTTTGAGTTTTCATAACCTGTAAGCCATAATCAGCAAAATGAAAAGAAATAAACACTGGAAATATATCACTCTGTGTGTAATGAATCGATATAATATATGAGTTTCACTTTTTGATAGATAGATAGATATGCCCGTCGCTCTGCCACGGATGTCAAACTGTCCAGCTCCGTGTCTACAATAGAGACTGCTTTCCTAACCAGTTTGTCCAGGCATGAGGCATCCCTCTTCTTTATGGTGCCTCCCAAGCACACCACCGCGTAGAAGAGGGCGCTCGCCACAACTATCTGATAGAACATCTGCAGCATCTTATTGCAGATGTTGAAAGACGCCAGCCTTCTAAGGAACTATATATTACTGAAATAAGTTAACTTTTCAATGATATTCTAGTTTTTTGAGATGCACCTGGAATGTAACTACTGTATATATCAGACCCACAAAATTCTGTGCCTGCAGTCTTAACAGCACTTACAGAATTTCAAAAGATCTCTGGTCTCAGAATTAATCTGAATAAAAGTGTACTCTTTCCAGTGAATTCTCAAGCATATAATATTAGATTAGACACCCTACCTTTTATCATTGCAGATCAGTTTAAATACCTAGGGGTAAACATCACAAGTAAACATAAAGCTGTTTATCAATAAAATGTTGCCATCTGCATGGAAAAAATTAAGCAAGACTTGCATAGATGGTCAACCCTTCATCTCACTCTAACTGGAAGAATTAACACTGTTAAGATGAATATTCTTCCTAAGCTCCTTTTTTATTTCAAAACATTCCAATATAAATCAATAAACCATTTTTTAAGCAATTAGATTCAGCAATAACATTTATTTGGAACTCAAAACATATACGTATCCAAAGAGCGACCCTACAAAGACAAAAGGCAGAAGGTGGCATGGCTCTACCTAACTTCCAGTTTTATTACTGGGCAGCAATCATACAAGCTATAAAAACCTGGACACAAACATCTCTGTAATATATAAAATTATTTTGCAGTCCCTCCCTTTCAAAGATCCAAGAGGACACTGGGAAAAAGATCTCTCAATTAATGTATCAGAAAAGGAGTTGAAAATAGCAATGCAGAGAATTCACTCGAGCTCCATATGCGCATTGAATACAATTATTCAAATCAAAATTATATATCAAGCACATCTGTCTCGCCTAAAACTCTCCAAAATGTTTCCAGGGCAAGATCCAACCTGCGAACGCTGCAATCAAGTCCCAGCCTCACTGGGTCACATGTTTTGGGCCTGCACCAAATTAACGTCCTTCTAGACCAATATTTTTAATTACCTTTCAGACAGCCTTGGTGTCACAATCGCTGCTAATCCACTAACAGCTGTGTTTGGTGTTATTCCAGATGGGTTTAAAGTGGAGAAGGACAAACAAACTGTGATTGCATTCACTACACTTTTGGCACGCAGACTTATTTTGCTAAACTGGAAGAATCCTAATTTTCCTCTTTTAAGTCAGTGGGAAACTGATGTTTTATACTATTTGAAATTGGAAAAAAATCAAATACTCAGAGGATCTGTACAGATTTTTTTCAAAACATGGCAGGATCTAATCAGTAATATTTTAGAATAAGCTCTTAAAGCACAGAGGGAGCAATTATTTCTGTATTTCTTTTTCTTCTCCATTCATCTCTATTGGCTTATCAAACTCAGCAATTTAGGTATGTTTACAAGCCTTAAGTTTTACTCTGTTGGCCTTGCTCTCTCTCTCAGGGGTGGGGGGTTGATTTGCTCTCAATCCTACTTTTTGTAAAAATTGATTGATTTGTATGGAATGATTGCAATAAAATTAATAAAATTAAAAACACAAAGACCTTACAAAGCCTATTGCAGAACACTTTACATCCCTTGATCATACCAATTGCTTCCCAAATCTTTTCCCTTCTCTCTCCACAGTACTCTGAAACCTTTGGGATAAGACCCATTCTTTTCATATCGCCTAACACAATATCCTAGCCTATCCTCAGCCACATCCAGTGATCTAGCCAACCCTGTGACCTGGGGCTAGAATAAGGTCATCAGCCCTCTTTGTGAATTATAAAAGGTGACTAATTGAGGTTGGCTTCAGAAGGGGCACCTAGGCCTTGAAATTTCACCTCCAATAATGTCATGATCATGTACTACACACAGGTAGCACAAGTACATCCAGAGAGTGTATAAAAGCAACCAAGAAATCTAATAAGGTGTTAGGTTATACTGCGGTGGACTGGTGCCTTGCCCGAGGTTTGTTTCCTGCCTTACGCCCTGTGTTGGCTGGGATTGGCTCCAGCAGACCCCCGTGACCCTGTCGTTAGGATATAACGGGTTGGATAATGGATGGATGTTAGGTTATATACATCATGATGCGTGCAGTACATATCAATGGAGGATATCCTTAAGTTCAATAAACCACTATTGAAACCTCTCCTGAAGTACTGTGTACCGTTTTGTTCTCCATATTACAAAAAAAAGACAAGGCAGCACCAGAGAAACACCAGAGAAGAGGGACTAGGCTGATTCCGCGCCTGAAAAGTATGACTTATGAAAAGAGATTAAAGGAGTTGTGCCTTTTCAGTTTAGAAGAAAAAGAATAAGAAGTTACTTGATCAAAGTGTTTAAAATTAAGAATGGAAATAGAACCAAGAATTCCAGCTGATATCTCTCTATTATATAAAAAAAATCTCGGGACGAGACAAGACATTTTCAGAGACATAAATTCATGTCCCGCGAGACAATACTTTGTGCTAAGAGATGAATTGAAAACCTAACAGGTCCAAGCGTGGGGTGTAGAAGACAAAATAGCACATCACAAAGAGGTTCAAAAACGTTGGCACAATACACATGCAGAGCAGGTTAGAGATTATGAAAGTACTAAAATTTGAAAGTCTCAAAACACCGATAGTAAAGATCGCACTAGCACTAACAAATGGAAATTATTACTCTATGAAATAACAGAACAGCGAAAAGAGATCGAATACAGTATATTGATATAGGTGATATGGCAGAGCTACTACAAGTTTAATTTCAAAGAAATCACAATTCGGTCAGGTTTATATTTATGATCACGGAGAAGCAATGCAACATAGAATCGTAAAAGTTAAACAATCGGATGTATTAGGAATTCTACAGCCAATAATGGATACAAATCCATATATCCAAAAGAATTGCACTTTACACAAAATGTATCTGAAAAACACAGACAAAGAATTTTTCTTGGATTTCTATTTGAATCGGAAAGATCACACTCGCATATACAATAAGCCAACATGTGACGAATTGTCAGCAATAATAGTTTAGAACGACAGAGATATCAAAGACAGAATTGATATTCGTGTTTATCCAAAAGCACAACACAATTTGTCACAAGCGGCAGATCTGATGACTAGTGCGTAGGGCCCGCACAAGGGTTGGCGAGCGAAGCAAGCAGGGGGCAGAGCCCCCTAGTTTTAAAATAAAATCTTCAACAAGAACACAGGAACACAGTTGGAAATTTGTAAAGGGCAGATTACACACAAATGTTAGAATGTTTTTATTCATACAAAGAACTATAGAGACACAGAATAAACAAATAAGTAGTTTGGTGGAGAGTGGGATATTTTGTACAATTTAGATGAACAGGATGGACATGCGTGTTAGCCTGAATGGCAGATTTTCAGAATATGTTAGACAATGTTCTATCATAAGCCTGTGATTTTAGCTGTAAAATATTGGTCAATGTGTGTAAAAAAACTAGAAAATTATTATTATCTCTGTATGAAATATCAATGAGAGGGATTTTGTTTAAAATTAACTGGAATCTAGAATTTTGTTAAATTAGCAAGTTTCATTCTGATTGAGGAATTTGTTTTTCAGTTATTGAATCCATAGACTCATAATCTGGCACAGACAGATAAACACATATAGACACCAATCCAAAAGTGGCTGAATTAGGTTCAATATGAAAATCCATTGAAAACATGGAGTAAATGCTTTGACCTCATTACTAGGGATATAAAGTCAAGTATATGTAAGGAAAGTGAAAGAAAAACCAAAAGCCAAAAAAAAGGCAAGTGGCTGGTCATAAAAGAAACAAAGTCAGAGAATGCAGGCCACAAAAAGGATGACTAAGTATCAAGCTTAATAATTATCCCCTGCTCGTGCATTTCTTCACATTGCTCACTATTTTTTTTTTTTTTAATCTCTACCCCCTTTTCCAATTCCACATACACCAAATACGTATCTAAAGGTTAGCAACAAACTTGAAATGCACTAACATATCTATTAATGACACTGACATAGCCAGTAGTATTTTAAAACAAGAAAACATGAACTTTGCAAAGCAGTGTTTAAATGTAGGAAAAATTGCACACAAAATAACCACAAAAGTATGCTCCATAGTCTCCTTATATCTTGACTTATAACCAAATATATTTTCTTACTACTTTTTCTACTTTGGTCCATATTGTTTTTATAATATAAAGACAGTTGGTTAAGCAGACAAAGTGAAATAAGGTGGTAAGAGTGATGGAGCTGGCTTAGCACCTTAGCAAATCCTGCGCCTTTTTCTAGTTACTATGTCTTCTGGCACTTCTCAGTATAACAGACATTTTTACTTTAACATATTTCCTGATTTTCCTTTCTTTTTAGTAAATACACAGGTTTTAAAAGCCTTCAGTACAGCCCTGATTACTAGCCTCAATGCCTGTACAAATTTCAGATACTTCTGTTTGAGAACCATTTCTTGTCATCGTTCTTTCATTTCAACTAACATGTATATTGTTATAATTCAGCTAGGGGTCTCCTTCCAGGATTCAAGTGTCTTCTTTTTTTATTTATATTTTTCCTGTCTTTCAAATACTGTTTTTTTATGTGATGTCATGGGCTCTGTCTATATTGCACTATGTAATATTGTGATGTTGATTTTTTTCCATATTTCATTATGTAAATATTATTGATAGTGCCAGCTGATCATTCAGTTGAGCTACTGACACCAACAAGTGATTAAGGGGAAAATGTGACAAAAAACTGAGTCCAGACAGACAATTCAAAACAGACTCATTAAAGAATGATGAAATAAAGTACCAGCTTCGTATAATCATTTTTTTTTCACTATTTTGTGCATGTGATTTGCTTGCCTTAGTACTTTTGTGGTTCAAAATCACATGCAAAGCTGCAACTGCGTACATCCTCTCTATTAATTGTTTACTACTCAAAACTCAATACTCACTACTGCCCACCCTCTCAACTTTTATGTGTGAAAAATGATGGGTTTTCATTTCAAGGAGTACTTATAGTGTGTCACTGAAATAAAGTAAAAAATAATTAAATCAGCTCTTAAAGAAATAAGCAACAAAATGATACACAACACATTTATGATTACATATCATTGTGCTTTTATTTATATTTTGCCAAATTTCACAATACACTTATTTTATATTATCAAAAATATTCCTCCATATCAAAGGCGGTTACCAATCATGTAACAGGATGTTGCAACGTTATGATGTAATGTCCATTACTTTATAAAAGAAAGATTGTGACATCTACAGCTCAACATCTAGCTTTTCAATCAATAGCAAAAACTTTGATACAAATTATATATGTATATCTTAATTATCTTTTTGATGTGGGAAATTCAGTAAGTACTGACTTTTTGATAATCAGTTTATTTTTCATAGACTTATGACTTCGCTCAGTGTTTTAGTTTAGGTTTAGTTAGCTTCTTGTTCTAGGCTAGGAGTTTAACCTGTTCCTTTAGGCATTCATATCCTGGTCATTGACCACTCAATAAGTAACTGTGACTCTCCATTATGGTGTGCTCACAACGCCACCTAACTTGAACAAGCTTTTTGTTTGTGGGTCATTTCATAAAGCACAGCACCTTTCGCTGGTATGCATTTTCTTTTGAAACAAAACACATTTTATCACTTACAAATTTGTCACCAACAAATTGTACCTAGGTTAACAGGAAAATGTAATAATACACAACAGGCCTCTAGCCAGTAAAAAATCTTATTTTGAGCATTTCTTGTTAGACATGTCCAGAAATGTACATAGGTAAAATAGTGAGATGGTTTGCAGATTGTTCAGTGAGCATGTTTGATCTTTTACTATCAAAAATCTTAATATGCCAACTGAAGAATATTTCACATTCCATGATCACAGCCACGCTGTTCTTCCTCAGAATTTCAAAGATACTTCTTACAGCTAAACAATATAAGATAATCTCATTCTCATAACAATCAATGACCGACTAACCTTTTAATCTCTTCCTTCACCTTCTCTTTTACACCTTTCATCATCCAACTTTGATTTTTGTCTTGTCAGTTACACACCATATGAAACATCTTTAGTGACTGAAAAAACAATAATATATAGAAGGACTCTGCTTTCAACTAATTATAGGTCAATTTTATGTAAGTACATATTGAGTTATTTTTGTATATTACTTGTTCATTATCTAATTTTAATTTGTTTTTCTTTTCTTTTAAATATTTCTTTGACAATTTGTAAGTCACCAGATCATGTATATGAAAATGTTTTGTTCAACTGTACACATTTCAATACATCACATTACTCAAAGACTACATCTTTCATTTTATTATCATATCCATTTATTTCTCACCCAAGATGTGCATTATAAAATCAAGCAAGGTCACACAGAAATGTAGAGGGTGGAAGCAGCTCAGAATATTACAGGCACACAGCTGCCTTCTGTTCAGGATATAACATGACACATGCTGACTTGGACAGTCAAAGAGTACTATTAAACAACTTAACCATCCTGCACAGTTGCTCGACATTGGCTCTCATTCCAGTAGATTCAGGAACAGTTTACATCCAAGGGCTGTAAGGTTACTGAGCAGCCAACCATAACAAGAAATAAATAAACACACACTATGTGCATATACTGTATTAATTGTAAAACAAACACATGCAGTTATACAGTGGATTCACAAAGTATTCGGACCCCTTCATTTTCAGCACACTTTATTGTGTTGTGCATTTATAGTAATTTTAAATGGCTAAGTTTGCCATTTTGCCCATCAATCGGCACTCAATAATCCCCAATGACAAAGTGAATGCATATTTTCAGAAAAGTTTTCAAATTTATTAAAAAACAACAACTGAAATTTCCTTTTCATATATGTATTCACACCCTTAATCCATTACTTTGCAGAAGCCCCTTTAGCAGCAATTACAGCTTTGAGTTTTCTTAGGTAGATCTATGCAAGCTTTGCACACCTGGATTTGGACAGTTCACCCTATTCTTCATAGCAGATGCTTGAAGCTTTGTTAGATTAGAAGAGAAGCATCTGTAAACTGCTGTCTTCAGGTTTAAGTCTGGGCTTTGGCTGGGCCACTCAAGGGCAGTAAGAGACTTGCCCGAAGTCACCCAGTGTTGTCTTGGCTGTTTGCGTTAGATCAGCATCATGCTGAAAGGTGAACCATCACCCCAGTCTGAGGTTGTGTGCATTCTGGGGCAGGTTTTCTTCCAGGACCTTTCTGTATTTGGCTGCATTCATCCTTCCCTCAATTCCAACCAGTCTCCCTGCCCCTGCCGCTGAGAAGCGCCTCCATGCTTTAATGTAGGGATGTTATTAAGTAGGAGATGACCTGATCCTTGCCACACACCATACTTTGGGTTATGTCCAAAAAGTTCAATATTTGGCTCATCAGACCAGATAATCCATCTCCTTATTCTCACAGAGTTCTTTAAATACCATTTGTCAAACTCCAAATAGGCTATCATATGTATACTACTTGAGAGTAGCTTCTGTCTAGCAGCTCTAACACCTGATTGATGGAGTGCTGCTGAGATGATCATCATTCAGACAGATTCTCCCACCTCTCCCTGTTCAAAGCTGTTCATGCCCGATTACTCAATTTAACCCAACAGACAACTCTAGAGGTCCTAGTGGTTCCAAACTTCTTCTATTTAACAATCATTTATCACTCTTTTCCTTGGAAGACTCAAAGATTAACCACTTGCCTGACCTACGCCTCACCATAACTTTATCACCGAGGTCTACAGAGAGTACGTTTAGACCACATGTCCTGAAATGTGGTGTGAATTGTGTGACCTCATATGCAGAGGCGTGTACCTGTCCAAACTATGTCCAATCACTTTCTCACAGGTAGACTACAGTCAAGTGTCAGACAAATGTGTTGTTTTTTTTTTTTTGTTTTTTTTTTAATTATGTTTGACAACAGGATGCAAAATTTGTATTGTCACAGCAAAGGGTTGGAATGCTACATGAAATTACTGTCATTTGTGATTTTTAATAAATGTACAAACCTTTCTGAAAACATGTTTTCACTTGTCATTACAAATTATTCATTGTAGACTGATGGCCAAAAACGGTTGATTTAACTTCAAATGAATAAATCTGCAATGCAATGAAGTGTGTAGAAAGTGAAGGAGTCTGAATACTTTCTGAATCCACAGTACAGGTGCTGGTCATAAAATTAGAATATTATGACAAAGTTGATTTATTTCAGTAATTCCATTCAAAAAGTGAAACTTGTATATTAAATTCATTCATTACACACAGACTGATGTATTTCAAATGTTTATTTCTTTTAATTTTGATGATAACTGACAACTAATGAAAGTCCCAAATTCAGTATCTCAGAAAATTAGAATATTGTGAAAAGGTTCAATATTGAAGACACCTGGTGCCACAATCTAATCAGCTAATTAACTCAAAACACCTGCAAAAGCCTTTAAATGGTCTCTCAGTCTAATTCTGTAGGCTACACAATCACGGGGAAGACTGCTGACTTGACAGTTGTCCAAAAGACGACCATTGACACCTTGCACAAGGAGGGCAAGACACAAAAGGTCATTGCTAAAGAGGCTGGCTGTTCACAGAGCTCTGTGTCCAAGCACATTAATAGAGAGGAGAAGGGAAGGACAAGATGTGGTAGAAAAAAAGTGTACAAGCAATAGGGATAACCACACCCTGGAGAGGATTGTGAAACAAAACCCATTCAAAACTGTGGGGGAGATTCACAAAGAGTGGACTGCAGCTGGAGTCAGTGCTTCAAGAACCACCACGCACAGACGTATGCAAGACATGGGTTTCAGCTGTCACATTCCTTGTATCAAGCCACTCGAACAAGAGACAGCGTCAGAAGCGTCTCGACTGGACTGCTGCTGAGTGGTCCAAAGTTATGTTCTCTGATGAAAGTAAATTTTGCATTTCTTTTGGAAATCAAGGTCCCAGAATCTGGAGGAAGAGAGGAGAGGCACAGAATCCACGTTGCTTGAGGTCCAGTGTAAAGTTTCCACAGTCAGTGATGGTTTGGGGTGCCATGTCATCTGCTGGTGTTGGTCCATTGCGTTTTCTGAGGACCAAGGTCAACGCAGCCGTCTACCAGGAAGTTTTAGAGCACTTCATGCTTCCTGCTGCTGACGAACTTTATGGAGATGCAGATTTAAATTTTCCAACAGGACCTGGCACCTGCACAAAGTGCCAAAACTACCAGTACCTGGTTTAAGGACCATAGTATCCCTGTTCTTGATTGGCCAGCAAACTCGCCTGACCTTAACCCCATAGAAAATCTATGGGGTATTGTGAAGAGGAAGATGCAATACGCCAGACCCAACAATTCAGAAGAGCTGAAGGCCACTATCAGAGCAACATGGGCTCTCATAACACCTGAGCAGTGCCACAGACTGATCGACTACATGCCACGCCGCATTGCTGCAGTAATCCAGGTCAAAGGAGCCCCAACTAAATATTGAGTGCTGTACATGCTCATACTTTTCATGTTTATACCTTTGAGTTGGCCAACGTTTCTAAATTTCCTTTTTTTGCATTGGTCTTAATTGAGATACTGAATTTGGGACTTTCATTAGTTGTCAGTTATTATCATCAAAATTAAAAGAAATGCAAACATTTGAAATACATCAGTCTGTGTGTAATGAATGAATCTAATATACAAGTTTCACTTTTTTAATGGAATTACTGAAATAAATCAACTTTGTCATGATATTCTAATTTTATGACCGGCACCTGTATATTCTATATACAGTGTCATGCATGGGCAACTTGGGGTCATTTTCCTGGCTTGAATGAAGTGATATCAATCTGGGACAAGAGGGACCACTGTCTCAAAAGGTTTCTTATATTCCATCAGTAGCACTGAGAACATGCCCAGTGAGGGCACCCAAACATAGTCGTGATGCCCAGAGTGAGCAGCGCCCTTTCCAGTCAAGACAGCAGGTAGTGGCTGCTTCCTTACCAAGACTCGAGATTGAGGGAGCTCCTGTGCAAGATCTCAGAAAAGAACAAAACAGAGAACACTGTGCAAGCCAAATCTGGTCAGCTATCTTTCCAGTTCTGCCATATTGCACCCCTTTAGCCTTTTTTGTTTCTTTACATATTAAACAGTGTTACCAGGTTGGTACCCCAGCAATTTCTACTATCTTGCTCTGGTCTGTCCACTGGTCACAACAGTTACCTATCGACATAAGTCCTATTGAGTTACGTCTGATCGTACTTACACCAAAGTTCAGTAGCAGGTATCTATCTTATATCTGCTCTAATGACTGATCAAACATTTGTTCGACAGTCATGCAGAGCATACCTTTCTTCCTGCACTACGCACATTCTAAACTAAACCAACTGTGCTGCCACCTTTATAAGTATAACTGACTTATACTACAGTACATATGTACTTAACAGTTATGATAGACATATTTCCGATATATGTATGTACTCTTTATTGTTATGTTATTGTGTACTTTTTTCTATTTACTAAGGAAGACAAAAACTGTACTATGTAAAATTTTGATTCCCGCCTCATAGCATATCTGGCACCAACTCCTTGCATCTAATCTTGTTCACAATCATCTCCTATGCATGCTTTGGATTTCATAGCTTCTATATTTTCATGAAATCAGGTTTATTGTAGCCTCAAAACACTTCCAAGACAAGTCTATGGTTAAATCCAGGAAGAAACGACGGGTCTTTGATTTGAAAACAAAGTTACAAGTTATCAAATATGAAAATGGCAAAGTAATGAATATTTTGCATGCAACACAAGCTGGTTCCACTTTACAATAACGAAAAGAACCAGATCCAGAAGTTTATCCCCCTAAGCACCATGGAGACCACAGCAAACATACTAAGTTTGTTTTAAAACACTGAAAGAAAAAGCAGGTGCTGAATACGAATATATTTGACCTCTCCCCTACAATAATTGAGATATGCCTGTATTCACTTACGTCTCCAGGGCCGGAACATAAATCGGACAAATGCCTGTAATTGTATATATACAGTATATAAGCTTGATGGTTAGAGTGATATCTACCTATCTGTCAAGCTTTCTATATCTTTACAAACCCCTTGTTCTGATCTGAAATGAAGTGGGAATAACACCTAGACAACAATTTATTCAACTATGAAAAAGCAAGAAAGTCAAATTCATTACACCTTTTTTATTACAATGTATTTCAATGAATTCATTGTTAAATATGAGTTTAAAGGATATTTTTTGGTATTTTTCTGAATTTTTGAATCGTGATGCCACTCACCCGATTCAAATCCAACTGAGCAGACCATCCATTAGCTGTAGAGAAAACTTAAGAGGACAAGCCCCAGAAACAACCAGGAGCTGAAAATGGCTGCATTAGAGGCCCAGAACAGCATCACCAGAGAAGATCCTCAACATCTGATGATGTCTATGAATCGCAAGACTTCAAGCAGTCATTGCATGCATGAGAGAACACAACATATACCTACAATTTCTATGTCCCAAATATTATAGTGCCCTAAAATGAGGGGAACCATATAGAAAGAGTGTTATTTCCACATGGTGCCACCAACATACATGCAAATACCTTTAAATTAAAGTCTGCAATGTGCACTTTAATCACTGAATTGTTTGATTTGTAATTTTAAACTGTGGAGCAGAGGGGTATATTAAGGAAAAATATGTGACAAAAACATTATGGGTGGCACTGTATATTATGTTTGTGGAGAAATAACTGATTTAAAATCAAATTTATCCTTCAACTACTTTATCTGAATTCCATAATAAACAATAACAGGGAACAGATGACAAGAAAAAATGTCTAACCATTCATTCACTCATATTCTTAACCTACTAAGGGTTACAGGGAATAGGAACTTGTGTCTGCAGCACTGGAGGCAAAACAGGAAACAATTCTATACAGGATACTAGTCAACTGCAGAGCACACTGACTTACACTTGGCTAATCTGGACCTGCCAGTCAACTTACCATGCGCATTTTATGGATGCCAGTGGACTTTGAAACATCCAGAGAGACACCATATGAACACCAGGAGAATGAACAAACTGTAAACTGGAAGCATCCAAGCCAGGATTCAAACCTAGAACTCTGGAGCCATGAGTTGCTTGTCTATTTATGGTTTTTGAAAATGTATTTATCATCTTTCATGAGAATAAAAAAAAATATCATGTGAAAATTTTTGCGACAGTCTCAAAAGTGCAGCAAAAGCAGTTTATAAAAAAGAAAAAACAAATATTCTTGAATTACATCCACATGCAATGTTAACTCTGATTTTTAAAAGCTGTGCTACCAGTCCTAAAGGTTCCTTTCAACTGCTAGAGTTACAGAGGAATTACTATAACACATTTTTTTTACTATTGCAATTAACTGTATGGCTTATCAAACAATATTTGAAAAGAAAATGGCCAAAACAGTGTGGACTTGGGAAACTGTAGCATAGGTGCCTTCCCCTTCTTAATATAAATGCCTTACAATGAACATACTGCAGTAGTTAGCATGGAATTAGTGTTATTGAGACTTAATGAGTCATTCTCCCTTCTCAGTTTCCCTTTGACAAAAGCAAGATGCATTTCTCACACAAGCAGAAAATATCAATTGCCACCTTCTCTCCATTAAACCTACATCACTTACCCCTACTACTTTAATCAATTTTTGATCATGTTTAAATATGAGCAAAGTACACTATGAACAGTTCTACTGATCTCCCCCCATCAAGTCACTGTGCACTTCTATTAGCAATGAGCAATTGTTACCATGGTACCTTATACACAATAAAGTAAGCACACAAACCTGAAACTTCATAAGGACCTGCCTTACTAGCTCTTATGACAGTAGCAGAACATTCTACATGATCCACTGACATACTGAAAAGATTTGGGAATCCAGCATATGAACAACAAACAGAATGTGCTTAATCAGATCCCATGTTTAACTTGTGTGCTGGAAAGTGTAACAGTTTAGCCAGAGTATCATTTTTCACATCTGTCCCCTAAATTCACGTGGAAGCAGTATACTATATGTCCAGTGGCTTGTCATCAGAACTGTGGTTCTTAACAGAGTGCTGCCCTCTCATGGTACCCACAGCAAAATAATATATCATCCCCAGTGGAATACTGTAAGTGGCACAGATGCAACAAATCAAAAACTGACAAAACATGGTTTGTGGTCACATAGGTAGAAAACTATAGTGTGTGTGTGTGTGTGTGTGTGTGTGTGTGTACACCTGAAGGCTGGCAATTGACATTTTACATCACTAATAGGCAGGCTGCTTTACAAATACAGGTAATTCAAATTGGACGAATTTATACATGATGTACCATGCATTAAAATTACATTTGAGTGATTACTTATAACTACATTGTTAGTCCAAAAACTGTGACTGGCGCCATCTGCCGCAAAGGTCCTGATTAGTGAAAAGCCAATTAAAACAGTAAAGGTTAAAAGCAGGACCGCAATTAGAAATCAAACTTTCTTTAATAAAAGCAACAGTCAACTGCTTTTGGAAAAAAAAAATCCACACACTTTCTTAAAAGGTGTACTTATTTATTACCAAATTAGGAAGAAATGTGTTCATCTTATTTTGGGACTGATTTAAACATGTAGATATGGAGAATTCCCCTAAGGGAGAAGCTAGTGAAAAGTTTAGAGAAAGGAATAATTTGGAGGCAAGAAGGTGCACAGTGAACAGAAACAGAAGGGACCAGATGGAAAGGAAGTGAAGGGGTGAGATCATGAGGGAGACCAAAAACTCAGTGGATGGAGATGGTGACAAAAGTCATAAATGGGTTACCCAAGACTGCAGAAGTTGAGAAAGGGAAGGTGGAAATGCAATAACTCACTCTGGATAACTGGATAAGTTCAGGTACTTTTTTGAGGCTATTTTTGTTTCTCTAAGGATTTAATAAATAATGCACACATTTAATGCCTTTTCACCATGTAATCTTCACCTTTACTTAAAAAAATGATATGCATGACTGTGTGTATTATCTACAGCCTACCTTACTCTTATTGGAATCAATCCTTAAATACTTAACGTACAAAAATATTTGTGTTGTGAAAAAGTACTGCAGGCAACTTTTAAAATTACAATTCAGTTGACACTGCTATTAAAATGGTCATATTCCAGATATTGGTAACAATTTAATCTGCAAATCATTTAACTGTAATATTTTTTTTTTATAACATACTTTGATTATACTCAACATTCTGGATTACAAAAAACAGATTTAAGCTAAACAGTGCTATCTAAAATATACATAAATGAAAACAAAAAAAAAAAAAAAATCAGAAAACGAGATATCTAAAGATAAACGACACTTGAAAACAGTCAACATACATGCGACTCATCAGGAAATAAAAATTTAAGTGCATCACAAAGTTCAAGCAACAACGAATAAACCAACTACATTATATGTTGTAGTGTGCAGCCAGGGACCTTGCCCAGCTGGGACACCTCCACGCTGGGAGGACCGGGGAGCAAGCATGGCCAGAGCATTACCTCCTCCAGGACGCTAGATTGCAACCCCCCTGGGTTTCAGCGGTGCCTCTGACCCCTGCAGGGCTTCATGGGAGTTGGAGTGTGGTGCAGCCCTTTTGGGATCCACAGGTACCACCAGGGGGTGCTGCAGCAGGAGCTGCTGAGCCCTTTTGGGCAGTTATTCTGCCACACCCGGAAGTGCTGCCAGAAAGAAGTAATCAAGCACCTGGAGCACTTCTGGGTGCATTATAAAAGGAGCCAGCAGCCACTACTCTGGGAGCCAGAGTTGGGAGGAGGAGTGACGAAGCTTGAGCCGAGGAGTGAAGGCGGAGAAGGAAAAGAGTAAAGGAAGGGATTCATTGTTTGTGCATTGTGCTGTGCTTTGGACTCTGTTATACTTGTGGGGAATGGGGAAGGCGTTTCCCACAAGGAATAAAGAAAAATAAACCTGGTGTGCCTTGAACTTGTGTCCTGCGGCTTGTCTGTGTTGGGTTTAGCTGCCGGTGCCAGCCTGGTGAGCCACAATGTATACAGCTGCTCTGCAAGGTGATTTTCTTTTTTTCTTTCTCAACATTTTGACAGTTACTTGTACAATGCAAAAATCACACTAAGAAATTAAAGGTTACTACTGGAAACAGACATCAAGGCTTAATACAACACTTACAATAATGTATTATTCTGCTTAACTTACATCAGAATATAGACATCAGAAAGTCTGGGTTTAAAGGAACAAAGAATCTCAAACCTGCTTAATCCAACTCAAGGTATCTGAGGCCTGCATCTTATCTTGACAAGATTGTGTACAACCCGGGAAACAATACTGGAATGAGCAGCAGTCTACTGCAATGCCAACTCGTACAAACAGTTCATTCAAAAATTTACATTTTTTTATCTTTACAAATATCTATGATTATAACAAATGTGTTATCTGTTAGCCTTTTTTATTTTTGAACCGAAAACCTTTATAAATGATCAACTTCAATAGTTCAAAGTGGAATATTGTTCATATAAGTTATATATTTCACCACAGAATACTCCATGCTTCTCAGTAGTTTGGCAATAAAAAAAATAGCATAAGCAGATGTGTGTGTATGTCAGGTGTATGACAACAGTTTTATTAAAAGAAATTTCAGGCCTACTTTGTTTTAAACCAGGAAAATAGATGAGAGTATTTGTTATTTCTCTGTAAAACACTCATCAGAGAAGAAAGAGGATTGTTAGCCAAGTATAGTCATATTGATGTAAATAATCATTGGAAAGAAAATTATAATTTGCTATCTTTCAAATAATTAAAAAAATATTAGATTAGACATGTTGCTTAAGTTTGATAATGGAGGGCACAGAAACATCAATAAAAACACTATGCTGATGATAAAGATGCTAAGGAAAAACATTTTTGAATAATGTAAAGCTATAGTGTGCCAATCTAATCAGCAGTAAACAAAATCAAAACACAATAGTAATCAATGAAAGTTTCACTGTTTTGTTATTTAGTACACTAAGAAATAAAGCACTTTAACACCAATGTGCAATCAAATGAGCCTAAAATGTCTAACAGGGCATCTATCTACTATATAGAGTGCTCTCCATAATGTTTGGGACAAAGACACGTTTCCTTGATTTACTCTTCTGCTCCACAGTTTAAAATCACAAATCAAACTATTCAGCCATGATTAAACTTCACATTGCAGACGTTTTATATGCAGGTAATTTCACACATTTTGATCACACCATGTAGAAATGAGAACACTTTTTCTACATGGTCCCCCCATTTCAGAAAACTGAAATGTTTGGGACACAGCAATGGGTGGGTATATTAAAAGCAGTTATATTTAGTACTTTAGTTGCATATCCCTTGTATGCAATAACTGCTTTAATTCACAAGCATCAGCAGATGCTGAGGATCTTCTCTGGTGATGCTCTGCCAAGCCTCTAATGGCAGCCATCTTCAGCTCCTTCTTGCTTCGAGGGCTTGTCCCCTAAAGTTTTCTCCTCAGCATATGGAAGACCTGCTCAATTGAACTGAAATCAGGTGACTAGCTTGGCCATTTAAGAATTTTTCCATTTTTTAGCTCTGATAAATTTCTGTGTTGCCTTAGCAAAATGTTTGAAGTCATTATCTTGTAGTAGTATTAGTATGAAGCCAATAAGTTTGGAGACATTTACTGGAACTTGAGCAGATGTTTCTGTACACCTAAGAATTCATTGTGTGACTGCCGTCAGCAGTTCTATCATCAATAAAGATACTGGATGTGTGCCAGTACCTGCGGCAGCCATAAATGGCCAGGCTATAACACCCCCACCACCACGTTTAACAGAGGAGGGGGTCTGCTTTGGATCTTGGGCAGTTCCTTTTTGTCGCACACTTTGCTCTTGCCATCATTTTGATACAGGTTCATCTTTGCATTGTCTTTCCATAAGACCGATCTCCAAAATGCTGCAGGCCGGCCATCCTATTTTTGTGGCGAACTAGTGGAATACAACTTGCAGTGTGGCCTTTGCATTTCTATTCATGAAGTACTCTGCTGATACTCGTCTCTGACATATACATCTGCACTCTAAAGACTGTTTTTGATCTATTGGGCAGGCATTTGGGGCTTTTTCTTTAACATAGTGAGGATTCTTCTGTCATCAGCAGTGGAGGTCTTCCTTGGCCTACCAGCCCCTTTGTGATTACTAGGCTCAGTATTGTGTTCTTTCTTCTTAATGATACTCCAGACAATTGATTTAGGTAATCCTAAGATTTTACTGATGTCTCTAATGATTTTATTCTTGTTTTTCAGCCTCATAATGACTTCTTTGACTTTCAATAGCACAGCATTTGTCTTCATGTTGGACAATGGCAACAACAGACAACGGTAGTCTGCAAGTAAAAGTAAGCTGAGGTATCTTATGCCTGCACTAATGAAGCAATGAAACACACCTGAGTAATCACAAACTCCTATGACCGTCCATAACATTATGGTGCCTTGAAATGGGGGTACCATGTACAAAAGGTGTTGTCATTTCTACATGATGAAACCAAAATGTATGCAAATCCAATTAAATGAAAGTTTGAAATGTGTACTTTAATCATGTCTGAATTGTTTGATTTGTAATTTTAAACTGTGAATCTGATAGGTAAATCAAGGAAAAATGTGTCTTTGTCCC
>JANRMT010062820.1:4372269-4403888 GCA_026402145.1 Polypterus bichir lapradei
ATACACAGTCCTGAAAAAGGGACGTTTCTTTTTTTGCTGAGTATATAATAACCTAGTATATGTTAATCTATACAACAATCAACATAGGAGCATGAACACAACAGCAGCCTATTACTGCAGTAATGAATACAAAGGTTGATAACAACCCAAGACAGTACAGGTGCTGGTCATAAAATTAGAATATCATGACAAAGTTGAATTATTTCAGTAATTCCATTCAAAAAGTGAAACTTGTATATTAGATTCATTCATTACACACAGACTGATGTACTGTATTTCAAATGTTTATTTCTTTTCATTTTGATGATAATAACTGACAACTAATGAAAGTCCCAAATTCAGTATCTCGGAAATTAGAATATCAATTAAGACCAATGCAAAAAAAGGATTTTTAGAAACGTTGGCCAACTGAAAGGTATGAACATGAAAAGTATGAGCATGTACAGCACTCAATATTTAGTTGGGGCTCCTTTGGCCTGGATTACTGCAGCAATGCGGTGTGGCATGGAGTCTATCAGTCTGTGGCACTGCTCAGGTGTTATGAGAGCCCATGTTGCTCCGATAGTGGCCTTCAGCTCTTCTGAATTGTTGGGTCTGGCGTATTGCATCTTCCTCTTCACAATACCCCATGGATTTTCTATGGGGTTAAGGTCAGGCGAGTTTGCTGGCCAATCAAGAACAGGGATACCATGGTCCTTAAACCAGGTACTGGTAGCTTTGGCACTTTGTGCAGGTGCCAGGTCCTGTTGGAAAATGAAATCTGCATCTCCATAAAGTTCATCAGCAGCAGGAAGCATGAAGTGCTCTAAAACTTCCTGTAGACGGCTGCGTTGACCTTGGACCTCAGAAAACACAATGGACCAACACCAGCAGATGACATGGCACCCCAAACCATCACCGACTGTGGAAACTTTACACTAGACCTCAAGCAACGTGGATTCTGTGCCTCTCCTCTCTTCCTCCAGACTCTGGGACCTTGATTTCCAAAAGAAATGCAAAATTTACTTTCATCAGAGAACATAACTTTGGACCACTCAGCAGCAGTCCAGTCGAGACGCTTCTGATGCTGTCTCTTGTTCGAGTGGCTTCACACAAGGAATGTGACAGCTGAAACCCATGTCTTGCATACGTCTGTGCGTGGTGGTTCTTGAAGCACTGACTCCAGCTGCAGTCCACTCTTTGTGAATCTCCCCCACAGCTTTGAATGGGTTTTGTTTCACAATCCTCTCCAGGGTGCGGTTATCCCTATTGCTTGTACACTTTTTTCTACCACATCTTGTCCTTCCCTTCGCCTTTCTATTAATGTGCTTGGACACAGAGCTCTGTGAACAGCCAGCCTCTTTAGCAATGACCTTTTGTGTCTTGCCCTCCTTGTGCAAGGTGTCAATGGTCGTCTTTTGGACAACTGTCAAGGCAGCAATCTTCCCCATGATTGTGTAGCCTACAGAACTAGACTGAGAGACCATTTAAAGGCTTTTGCAGGTGTTTTGAGTTAATTAGCTGATTAGATTGTGGCACCAGGTGTCTTCAATATTGAACCTTTTCACAATATTCTAATTTTCCGAGATACTGAATTTGGGACTTTCATTAGTTGTCAGTTATAATCATCAAAATTAAAAGAAATAAACATTTGAAATACATCAGTCTGTGTGTAATGAATGAATTTAATATACAAGTTTCACTTTTTGAATGGAATTACTGAAATAAATCAACTTTGTCATGATATTCTAAATTTTATGACCGGCATCTGTATGCTACTTGACCACAGGTAAAAGCACTCACATACAGAGTCTTTTTAAAAAAAAAAAAAAAAGAGTAGCAGTGTGAACATGAGCTTGATCCTTAAGCATTGGGTACAAGGCCAGGATCAGCACCCCAAAGAGGATCTGACTGCAGGTCAGAATATACTAGAATATTCCTAATGTTGTCACCTTTTGACGGGGTTTACATCGTTACACTATTTGATTTAAAAATGTGCTTGGTGGAAAACATGTGGTTTTATAAGGGCTCTATGCTTTTCCCCCCCCCCCCAATGAACTACTAAAATACGTTTGCAAAGTGCGGACTTCTCAAGGTAAAAAAAATAAAAATAAATAAGTATGTGAGGTTGTCCTTTACGGGTGAATTGTAGCATACCTACAAAAACTCTTGACAAGAACAGGTCATTCAGCCCAACAAAGCTCACCAATCCTATCCAACTTATTCCTCTAAAGCAACATTAAGTGGAGTTTTGAATGTCCCTAGAGTCCTACGGTCTACAGCACTACTTGGTAACATATTCCATGTGTCAACTGTTCAATGTATGAAGAAAAACTTCCTAATGATTGTGCAACATTTATCCTTAACAAGTTTCCAACTGTGCCACTGTGTTCAAGCTTAACTCATTTTAAAGTAACAGCCTGCATCCACTGTACTAATTCCTTTCATAATTTTAAAGACTTCAATCAGATCACCTCTTCAATCGGTGCTTGCTTAAACTGAAATTTTTCCACTCCTTCAGACTTTCCTCATAACTCATACAACTGTAGTCCCAGAATCAGCTTCGTCGCTCTTCTCTTGAAAAACTGCACACAGTACTCCAGATGAGGTCTCACCACCACCTTATGCAGCCATTTGCTAAAATCATTTAAATTAATTTTTTCCCTCATTAATGTACACACAGCACCCCATATTGACAGAGAAAAAAAAATAATTTTTGAAATTGTTGCAAATTTATTAAAAAAGAAAAACTGAAATATCACATGGTCTTAAGTATTCAGACCCTTTGCTCAGTATTTAGTAGAAGCACCCTTTTGAGCTAATACAGCCATGAGTCTTCTTGGGAAAGATGCAACAAGTTTTTCACACCTGGATTTGGGGATCCTCTGGCATTCCTCCTTGCAGATCCTCTCCAGTTCTGTCAGGTTGGATGGTAAACGTTGGTGGACAGCCATTTTTAGGTCTCTCCAGAGATGCTTAATTGGGTTTAAGTCAGGGCTCTGGCTGGGCCATTCAAGAACAGTCACAGAGTTGTTGTGAAGCCACTCCTTCGTTATTTTAGCTGTGTGCTTAGGGTATTGTCTTGTTGGAAGGTAAACCTTCGGCCCAGTCTGAGGTCCTTAGCACTCTGGAGAAGGTTTCTGTCCAGGATATCCCTGTACTTGGCCGCATTCATCTTTCCCTCGATTGCAACCAGTCGTCCTGTCCCTGCAGCTGAAAAACACCCCCACAGCATGATGCTGCCACCGCCATGCTTCACTGTGGGGACTGTATTGGACAAGTGATGAGCAGTGCCTGGTTGTCTCCACACATACCGCTTAGAATTAAGGCCAAAAAGTTCTCTTTTGGTCTCATCAGACCAGAGAATCTTATTTCTCACCATCTCAGAGTCCCTCAGGAGTCTTTTAGCAAACTCCATGCGGGCTGTCATGTGTCTTGCACTGAGGAGAGGCTTCCGACAGGCCACTCTGCCATAAAGCCTTGACTGGTGGAGGGCTGCAGTGATGGTTGACTTTCTACAACTTTCTCCCATCTCCTGACTGCATCTCTGGAGCTCAGCCAAAGTGATCTTTGGGTTCTTCTTTACCTCTCTCACCAAGGCTCTTCTCCCCCGGTAGCTCAGCTTGGCCGGACGGCCAGCTCTAGGAAGGGTTCTGGTCGTCCCAAACGTCTTCCATTTAAGGATTATGGAGGCCACTGTGCTCTTGGGAACCTTAAGTGCAGCAGAAATTTTTTTGTAACCTTGGCCAGATCTGTGCCTTGCCACAATTCTGTCTCTGAGCTCTTCAGGCAGTTCCTTTGACCTCATGATTCTCATTTGCTCTGACATGCATTGTGAGCTGTAAGGTCTTATATATAGACAGGTGTGTGGCTTTCCTAATCAAGTCCAATCAGTATAATCAAACACAGCTGGACGCAAATGAAGGTGATCTCAAGGATGATCAGAAGAAATGGAAAGCACCTGAGTTAAATATATGAGTGTCACAGCAAAGGGTCTGAATACTTAGGACCATGTGATATTTCAGTTTTTCTTTTTTAATAAATTTGCAACAATTTCAAAAATTCTTTTTTTTCTCTGTCAATATGGGGTGCTGTGTGTACATTAATGAGGGAAAAAATTAATTTAAATGATTTTAGCAAATGGCTGCAATATAACAAAGAGTGAAAAATTGAAGGGGGTCTGAATACTTTCCATACCCACTGTATAACCTCCTTTGACTTGTACTCTACACATGGTGCTATATAACTTTGCATTCTGTTTGCTATCAATAATCGTTCCAGATGAGGTTAACAGTGACAAGTCCACAATGACTCCTAGGTCCTTCACATCAGAAATACTTCAAGTTTTATACTTACAATTTTACTCCTACATGCAATAGTTTACATTTGCTTACATTCAGTTTCATCTGTCACAAAACTGCAAAAGCTTGTATTACTATCCATGTCTCGCTGTAACAATTCCAAGAATTCTATATTATCTGTCAATCCGCCTAACCTGGTATCATCTGCAAAGGTTGACCTTTCAAATGGTCTAGTCTTCTATGTCACGAGCAGGTGTTAGGAGTTATTTGTAAGGTATCTTGGATAAAAATGTTAGTAAAACAAATACATTAATTCACAGATCGTAAACCCATTTATTAAAAGGGCTAAACGATTGTTTCAGTTAAATTTGACACACAGGTCTACACTGAGAAAAGGTATACGTTTGCAAGGGAAACTACAAACTGCCGCGTGCAGGACTGGGTGAAGATAACGAAGTCATAAACTAATTTTCCCCTAACTTGCTTTAATTGCCATACATATAGGCGAAAGATCGCTACGACCCATTCTTGACAGATCGGATGTCGACGACAGGACAGCGGGATCCTTCAACTGCACACTGCAGGTTTGTCAGGCTAGAGGCAAAGAGGTCACAGCGGATGACAAGTCTGTGATGAGAGGCGGAGGAGGAGCATAAACGCCGGTAACGTTCCAGCGTGAGCGATGACAGTTTGCCTCACACCCTTCCAGAATTCGCCGACAGCTGGTACGCGAGGCTCTGTGACAGGCCCGGGGGTTTAGGCACAGCCGGCCACACGGCCCAAAAACCCGGTCTAGGAGGCTGTGCCAGCTAGTAGCTACACACCGCGTGTTTAAAGGTGCAAGGCGCAGGCATCATGGCTGTAAACTATAGAGCACCGCCCCCTCCTCCCACCCGCCAGGAGCTCCGCATCCCGACCCTGGCTGCATCCGTCCCCCCAGCTTCACACCCGGTCCCCCTTTCCTCCCTCCTGCCGGCCGTCAGCTACGCCCAAACGATACCAGCACGACGCCCGGCTCTTCCGCAACAATTCCCAAAACTCCGGCGGTTCCCCTAGTTCGCATTCCCACGGCATTTTACCTGTTTTCCAGGGACAGACCCCAGTAATACCTCCAACATTGGCAAACACTAAAGAGAACTGACACACGGCACGGACCACTACCACGACAGGAGGAATCGGCGGAAGAAACGAACAACGGAAGCGACTCGCCATTAATCGCCCTTTTTACATTTGCCTAATTGTTTAAATGCCATCGACTATGCCAGTGAGAAAACAACGACAGTTGACAGACATCGTAAAATACAGCGACCCCCACGATTCATTTCAAAATGGTACAGTCCAAATCGCTCCTGCTTCCTGATAGCGAAAGTGCAAGGACGGCGAGCTCGGCGCAGCTGCGGGCTCCCGGCTCGACGCTGCGTGACGTGGGAGTCCGTGTTGGCGGCTTGGAGCGCTCGTTCAACTTTTAGGATTTTTTTTATTTTAGGAAACGATTTATCTAAAATAATATGGTATTTTTTGATCCGATGTATGTTTCTAGAAATTTTATTTGCGTTTTCCTTTATTAACCTAATATTCATTTTGCAGACAGTTCAATGTAAGACTGGCCTGAGTCACGTGAACTGTGCGATTCTCGATCGAGTGGAAAGGAAGCTCGTTGTAAAGTGCCAGTATTACCAGACCTGGAGGAAATTCAGTTGCATGCTCAGCGCCTCTCTCCCGTACCACCTTCATCCGCGCTAAATTTCAGCATTCATATGAGGTATTTAGTTTAATTATCCACTCTTCATTCCCGAGACCATCTTGCTGTTGTTGATGAGGCCACCTCATGAAGGTGATCGACAGAAGTGGATACAGCACCAAGACTGTACATTGTTTTAACTTTGTTTCTACTCCCTTCTCCGATTCCAAAAGCGATCACATGTTGTCCAAATCAAAAAATGATGGATCTGAAGTCCATAATATCATAGTGGGTTTTTTTGTTAACTGAGGTTTGCTGCTTTTTTATTGCATGTTTTCATGAAGTAGTAATCTGTCCAGTTTAAGATCACGCTAGGCGGAGCCAGCTGTAGTATTTTTGTTGCCTTAGGCGAAGCTGAAAGTGGCACACCGCCAGCCCTTCTGCTTTAAGTGGGATCATCACTGCTAGACCGGTGCATAGAAACTCGGAGATGTGACGGAGGAAATATGGAGGGTTTGGATACAAAACAGTGAATTTACAACTTGAGAATGACGCTAAGGGGGTTAATTACTTAGTGTCCATTTACAAGATCTCAGAAAAATATCCGCTTTAGGGGGTGACACTTTAGAAAACGTATAGGAATTGGGCAGTATTAGCAGACTATTTAAAATATTAACACCTTTTTTCTATAAAGAAAAAATGTTTTACATTATTCATTTACCACTTTAAACTGTTGTGCTATGCAGCTCAACTAAACTGGTAGCTTACAATGGTTGTGACAATCTAGTTATAATTTTTATCAAGGCAGCTCCATAACCTTATAAATTTCATTTAAATTAATGAAAAAATGGACAAATATCACAAAATTCAATGAAATTGAAGTAGGACGATTATTGTTAAAAAGTTACCCATGATTCCTGTTTACAGCATCCAATACTTGCAAATGAAGCGACATAATTATCCATCCAAAGCATAACTTTGATTAGATCTACTTTATTTATCCCCAAGGGGCAATTAAAACTTTAATTATGATGTACAGTTGATTAGTTTAGAGAATAGTCATATTTACAAAAAATATATATATTAACAAAATATAGTATTAACAAAATTAATTAAATCATATAATATTTTAATAATTAGCATAATAAACAAATACAACTCGGAGGTACTGGAGTTTTCTACATTGTACTTGGACTCTTCGTTTCGTAACAAATGCTGCCCTGTCTTATACTCTTATCTGGGTTACAGAGCACACCTCCAAAACAATAAAAGAAACCTTACCCTACTAATCAATTTATCCCCGGCCACTCACGTTCGGTCTTTCTCTATACCGCAAACACTCCTGCTTATTGTCTCCTGACTCTGTACTCAAAAATTCCTTACGCCACATCTTCCTTTTCCTCCTAACTTCTCCTGTCACTCATCTCCTAACAGTCATGTCTGCCCTTTACAGAACAGAAGCCCTTCAGCCAGTCCCATCACTTAAAGCATTTATTCCACACTTTCTTCTCCCGCACAGCACATCACAAGCTGCCTGCACATCACAGTATATTAATATAACTCAATTTAAAAAGATTACAATACAAAAGAACATTAATACAGAATAATATGACCGTCAGTGGTTTCCATTTTTGACACTTTTTCAATTTTGTCAACATCACGCTTTATCGTTCCTACTCTGTAAATACTTAAAGCATTTTCACAGCTTTGTAAATGTTTCATAATTTTATTTTTTATGACAATTCCAACAACACACACCTATGGCCATAATAATATATAGTAGATCAATTATAACAAAAGAGAAAAGCTACAAAATGCTATTAAAACTGAAGGTACATAACTGACACTTTTATTTTTTGGCCCTGACGGTTAACTGAGACTGGCGGATAATTGAAATTTTACTGTATTTGCAAAGTTTTAATGCAAGTCCATTTGGGAGATGATTATAGTTTTAATTAAATCAGCTTTTACCAATATATTCAAGGTCTCCAGTTCTGTTGCCATTTTGATTGTTTAATTGTATCTGTGTCCTCTATGCAATGCCCATTGAAAAAAATAAAAAATGAAACTGAAGCTGCACCTAAAGAAAATAAACAAGAATGTTGTGCATAAAACCACTGAGAATCTGAGTGAGGTGCATCATGGGATTAGGAAGACCATGTATGGGTCATCAGAAATTAAGACCAAGTATTCCCAAATAGTTTAAAATAATATAATTGGTGAGTTGTATTAAGTCCAAGTGCTCGTAAGTCAATATTGTTTAAAAAAAATTGTCCCCAAATTTTGCCACCCTAGATGACCATCTAGTTGGCCTAAATGGTAGAGCCAGCCCTGACAGAAGATAACCGACAAAGGGAACACTTTACCTTGAATTAATTTTGTTTTTGTTCCGTTTTGTTAGGGTATATTTACTACGGAAGACATGAAGGGGTCTTCATTATGGAGGTACCTATGTAACCACCATGTAATCCTAGATTGCAAAGACACCTTTGAGATTCACAGTAACTTCAGGTGTCTCCAGATGCCTGTGTTATATTGTAAACCCGCCCTGCAGGATAGTCATTATGGAATCGAACTGTAAAGTGAAATATATGTTATAAATAGCAAGCTGTGTTGTTACCTCTTTATTCTGTTGCCAGATGGATCTGGGTAGTTGCACACTATTAAGCCCTCCAAAGCACTTGTCTGTCGGGATGCCACAAGACCAGAATGTTTCTGTCCAATACAGATACTAATAAAATATTACAGTACCACAGCAAAAACAGAAATCCCATTCAACAGCTTTTAATTAAAAGCACCACCATTATTCAAGTGAATAATATTATGTCCTTTTTGTAACAATATATAAATACTAATAACTTTAAAATAGTAATATATCCATCAAGTAGTTACCTAACTATCATTTAAGTAAATTAGCACTGGCATTCCTATGTACCAAAAACAATAATACAGAGTTTAAATATAAATGTGTTATAGACATGAGGGTTCCCCAGTGTAACAACAGATAGGGGGGATTTTATAATCTTGCTGGGATTTCAGTGTAGGATTTATAAAGAATGCTATCCTTATATACTTCCTGATTTATCTTATTATGTGCACATTCCAAGTTTATTCTCTTACAGTTTCACTCCAGTAACTGCAAAGTACTGGTTAAAATCAATACTAAATATAAAAATTCAAACAAACACATCTGAACTGTTGAATAGGTGCATTTTAATTTATACACTCACTTTAAAGCTGTTTTTGCAACAGCACACTTTTAAAATCTGATTTTATCAGATAATCCCTCGATTAGGTTTGTGAAATTTGCTATTGTAAGATTTATAAAATGTAGAATATATTTGCATCAGTATATTTGTCAAAGAACTACTGAAGAGTAATATTTAATGGATGGGTCAAATGAATTTAAATTTTCAAATGTCACAAATCCTGGTGCCTTAATTTACCAAATATGTCCCTTTTTTTGTCTCAGCTTTCATTTCTTATGTGAAATCAAATTTATCAGTTTTACACGAGAACTCCTGTAAAACACCCTTTGTTGTGCCGTTTTCAAACTTAATATATGATTGATCAGGCTTTGTTATTGCTTAATCTATTTACAAATCCAGAATTAAAATATTAACTGGACCTACAGTGTAACTGGTAGAGTGCATTACATTCACATACTGTACTTATATTTCAAATGCATGACATATGTGCTTTCACTTCATTCATTATATTTTCATTTGGTTTCAAAACACAAATTTATCATTTGCATATTCACAATTGGTCATGAAGTATGCTGTTTTGCCTATCCTGCTGACTTAATCCCAGTTCATTGTGCTTCAAAGCATTAAATACATTTTATTTTGGTATTAACAAATTGAGCAATCCATTTCACCACCCGTGTAGACAAGCCACATAGCCACTTTGTCTGAAACTTCCTTCAATTTGCACTGCTACAACTGCTGTTAGCGCTGCCATTGTACACAGCCTATAAATATAACAGTGGATGTGCATGAGGTTCCCAGCAATCTTAAACTGTTAAAAAAACATTAGAAAATGAATGGATATTTAAACAGACGTTGGTAGATGTTCTTAAAGCAATACGATAATTAATGTAAAGCTACCTTTTCTTTTTAGGGATTGTGTAGGACGCTGTTTTAAAAAGTGATTCATCTGCTAACATTTTGTCTCCTTTTACAAAATCATGACACTACAAGCTGAATAACTGCAGCTCACATCTGATCATTTACATCAAATCTGTTTTGGAACTAACTCCGTAATGGGATGAAAGCCGCTGTGTGTGTATTTTGGTTTCTTTTTTTATTTAAATAATAATAAGTACAATTCCCACAGTTGTGTGCTAAAATTCTGCTTCAAACACAGCATTTCCAGACATGACCTCTGCTGTTTTCGATATGTACTGAGGCCGTGCTGTATCATCACCAGTGTGAGCCATTTTCATACATTGTTTTTACTTCTGATTTTCTCACATATTATCTTGCCTTCCAGAGTAATTTGTCTACTTATTATCACATGTGAGCACAGTA
Organism: Polypterus bichir lapradei; assembly: GCA_026402145.1. Lineage (NCBI taxonomy): Eukaryota > Metazoa > Chordata > Cladistia > Polypteriformes > Polypteridae > Polypterus > Polypterus bichir. The sequence continues at coordinate 4,382,763 of JANRMT010062820.1, forward strand.
CCAGCATTTACTCAGTACTACCAATACTTTACAAAAACTAGTACCATTATGTTTTTCAAACTTTGGCATTGGCTTTGTACCCAAATATCAGTTCATGTGACATACAGTGCATCTGGAAAGTATTCACAGTGCATCACTTTTTCCACATTTTGTTATGTTACAGCCCTATTCCAAAATGGATTAAATTCATTTTTTTCCTCAGAATTCTACACACAACACCCCATAATGACAACGTGAAAAATGTTTACTTGAGATTTTTGCAAATTTATTAAAAATAAAAAAATTGAGAAAGCACATGTACATAAGTATTCACAGCCTTTGCCATGAAGCTCCAAATTGAGCTCAGGTGCATCCTGTTTCCCCTGATCATCCTTGAGATGTTTCTGCAGCTTCATTGGAGTCCACCTGTGGTAAATTCAGTTGACTGGACATGATTTGGAAAGGCACACACCTGTCTATATAAGGTCCCACAGTTGACAGTTCATGTCAGAGCACAAACCAAGCATGAAGTCAAAGGAATTGTCTGTAGACCTCCGAGACAGGATTGTCTCGAGGCACAAATCTGAGGAAGGTTACAGAAACATTCTGCTGCTTTGAAGGTCCCAGTGAGCACAGTGGCCTCCATCATCCGTAAGTGGAAGAAGTTCAAAACCACTAGGACTCCTCCTAGAGCTGGCCGGCCATCTAAACTGAGCGATCGGGGGAGAAGGGCCTTAGTCAGGGAGGTGACCAAGAACCCGATGGTCACTCTGTCAGAGCTCCAGAGGTCCTCTGTGGAGAGAGGAGAACCTTCCAGAAAGACAACCATCTCTGCAGCAATCCACTAATCAGGCCTGTATGGTAGAGTGGCCAGACGGAAGCCACTCCTTAGTAAAAGGTACATGGCAGCCCGTCTGGAATTTGCCAAAAGGCACCTGAAGGACTCTCAGACCATGAGAAACAAAATTCTCTGGTCTGATGAGACAAAGATTAAACTCTTTGGTGTGAATGCCAGGTGTCACGTTTGGACCAGGCCAATACCATCCCTACAGTGAAGCATGGTGGTGGCAGCATCATGCTGTGGGGATGATTTTCAGCGGCAGGGACTGGGAGACTAGTCAGGATAAAGGGAAAGATGACTGCAGCAATGTACAGAGACATCCTGGATGAAAACCTGCTCCAGATCGCTCTTGACCTCAGACTGGGGTGACGGTTCATCTTTCAGCAGGACAACGACCCCAAGCACGCAGCCAAGATATCAAAGGAGTGGCTTCAGGGCAACTCTGTGAATGTCCTTGAGTTGCCCAGACTTGAATCCGATTGAACATCTCTGGAGAGATCTTAAAATGGCTGTGCACTGATGCTTCCCATCCAACCTGATGGAGCTTGAGAGGTGCTGCAAAGAGGAATAGGCGAAACTGGCCAAGGATAGGTGTGCCAAGCTTGTGGCATCATATTCAAAAAGACTTGAGGCTGTAATTGCTGCCAAAGGTGCATCGACAAAGTATTGAGCAAAGGCTGTGAATACTTATGTACATGGGATTTATCAGTTTTTTATTTCTAATAAATTTGCAAAAACCTCAAGTAAACTTTTTTCACGTTGTCATTATGGGGTGTTGTGTGTAGAATTCTTAGGAAATAAAATGAATTTAATCCATTTTGGAATGAGGCTGTAACATAAAATGTGGAAAAAGTGATGCGCTGTGAATACTTTCTGGATGCACTGTACCTATTTGTTTGTGGTAAACAAAATTTCTGAATGCTTAAATACTGCATAAATACCACCGCCCCCATATTCTGTCATAGTTATACTTTTTTAGTTTTTTTTTTCAAGCTAACAGAAAGGCTACAAATACTCAACAGCTGTTTACAAGAGTGATGTGCAGAAGGTATCCGAGTGTACAAGTGTTCAGATCCTGAAGAGTATGGCCTTCTGCAGCAGAAGACCACTCCAGGTTCCACTCCTGTTAGCTAAGAACAAGCCTTTAAGACATCAGTGGGCATGTGATTACAAAAAAAAAAAACGGACGATCCGATAACTGTGAAAATGTCACCCGGTCTCTCAAATTTTGATTTCTGCTATGTTGTACAAATATTAGGATCAGAATGTGGTGGAAAATGAAAATAATCTACTGAATTATCATGCATTATGTTAGCAGCACAGATTATTGGTGTTGGTAGTGTTATGGTGCAGGCAGTTTTATTGCCACATATTAAGCCTCTTAATACCAAATGAGGGTCATTTCAGTGTCACTCTGTAACCGTGTAAGTATTGTTTCAGACGTTGTACACAATTTGACATTCTCAAGTAGGTGCTTTCAGCAAGTTAATGTCAATGTCAATTTATTTATATAGCACATTTAAAACAACATAGGATTGCTGTGGCCAAAGTGCTTTACAATAATAGAATAAAAGAAAACATACAAATAACACAAATAGAAATAAAATATATGAACATAAATATAATAAATAGAAGTAATGTTACATAATCACAATGAGGAAACCATTAGTATTACTTGGAATGCAAGTGAATAGAAATGAGTCTTTAATCTTGTTTTGAACAGTTCAATTAATGCGTCATTGCAAAGCATGGATCGTCAGAAGATGGTTTACGAACATGGAAGTGTCCTTAACATGCTCCAGTGGCCAGTGTTTTCAACCCAGATCTCAATCCAGTAGTGCACATTTGGGGAACAACATGAAATTAACAGGATCAGCATACAGTAAATCAGTGAACATATATCTGCAGGATGGGTCAGCAAAATCCCTAAGGAATGTTTGTAGCGTCTTGTTGACTGCATACCTTGTAAAATGAATAGAGTTGGGGTGCTACCAAAGACCAGATAGGTGTACCTAATAAAGTGACCACTGAATGTTAGCTGAAATACAAAGATTTTGAGAAGCAAATTTTCAGAAATCAACAATGTTGTGTAATGTTAAGTTACTGCTCAAAATTTCAATGGTGTAGTAGTAACTTTGGTGCTTTAGTAAGTGAAATTATTGTTTCCTAACTAAATTGATACTGGATTGTTGCTTCCTGTTTGAGTTTGTTTGGTATCCTTGTGTCTTTAGCAGTTTTGGTCCAGGTTCAAAGATGTATATTTTAGGTTAATTGACTACATTAAATTAGCTATGTGTTTAAGTGTATTGCATTGAATGGACTCCTTGTACTACCTTGATAGACATCTGTCACACAAGTGCGCTTGAGAGGCCGTTTAAGGGCTGATGGTAATTACTCACCAAACCAGGGGTTGGCACTATGTTTTATTGCTTTCTGTCTTCCTCCCTCTGTAGACTGGAAGACTGACGGCTGCTCCACTGCTGAAGTCACTTCCGTTGTCTGCCCTCCTGGACCTGCGCCTTCCTGCCTGGAATCCATATGACAGAAACCTGTCTGAAAAGATGTAATTTTCACCTTTGCCAAAAAACATCATCTTACTTTCCTTTATTTCCATTATACGGGGTCACAGAAGTGCCCCAAATCTTTTTCTTCTACTTGCATCTTTTCTTACACGCCATTTCTCCTTAAATCTTTGAGGGCTGGATATTTTTTCCAAAAAACTCAGTTTTCTGAAAAGCACACAAAGCGATGGTTTCACACATAAAATCAACATAAAACATCTGTTGCCATGTGCTGTGGCTGCTGTTGGCACATGTTTGGCATCTCTGACGGCAGAGAGCCAGCAGGAATGCACGATAGGCTGGCTGTCTTTGCACAGCAGGTGGGCAGCAGTGGCGGTCACAGTGTGACACAATCTGGTTTGTACCTCTTGTCATCATAAGTGGTGGTCCTCCCAGGCGAACACTGCTGTAGGCACATCAGCTACACAAACATGTTCAGCACCACGATCACCTGGGGATCAATCAGCTGATGCTGGTACCTCACTTTCGTTTTCGATACCCATCTCCTGATCACTTGCATCAAATTCCAAGTCCGACAAGTCAGAGTCGGATTCAGCGATAATACGTAAAACGTCCATGAAATATTTTAATTTGCACATTCGCTATAGTCTCTCGCCAGATGTCGATGCCATTTTAGAGGTTGTTTGCTCTTTGCTACTCACGGAGGGAATTGAGGTCCTCCACCCTTGAATTTCGACACAAGTCGACATCAGCCCTGAAAGAGTTAAGTGGATAAATAGGTTAGAAAACAGAAGTGATCGACTGCAGCTTTAGTCACTTCAGCAAGAAGTAGAATTCCCAAAAGAACATACCTCAGGTGGAGTTTCCAGACATTTGTTATCCACTTTGAAGTCCCATTTACCACTATTCATTTTACTGTAATCATTAAAATAATTCTTTATAGCTAGAAATATTGGTATAAATATTTCTAAGTTCAAGAAGCTAGAAGTATTTGGTTATTACTACATTTCTAGAGAACAGTATATGCTTTTTTTGAGGTACAAATTATTGAAGTAAATTATTTTCTACTGCCTCATCTGAGGAATTCTAGTTTATTTCTGTTAAGTCATGGAAGTAGCAAAAGTGGTTGAGATCTTGGTGAAGTTTGCAGTTCTAGTAATCACTAGTGAAACTGTAATCATTGATAAATGAAGTTTTTTGTGCATTAATGCAATACACTTTTGAACTATCAATTCAATTTCTGAACCAAGTTTTAAATTACAGGATTTTGGATGGCTGGAGATGCCAAATAGTATTCAACCCTGTTTACTGTTCCGTCATTATGATGACCAATTCACACTGGACTTGTTTAGTGAATTAACCTAATGTGTATCTGCAGGATGCTGGAGGAAACAATTGTATAGAGAAAGGCGAAGAACATACAAACTCCCAGCAGAACTCAAGCCCTGGTCCCTAGAGTTTTAGGGCAGCAGAGCTGTTCATCATGCCAGCCTCACGCAGGTATTGTGATCTGGTGGTACTGGCACCTGCACATCTTCACAAATCTACTGTTTCAGACCCTTCCTCAGATTCACCGTGTTGTTCTGCTGCAACTATAAAAAGGCAGAGTGAGGATTTAGCTACACAGACTTGAAGATGAGAGAATACACAAAGCCAAATAACAAGCCAAGGGTCTGAAGCCGGAAATCAATAATACTAAATCATCAAAAACATTGGCAAAGTTACACAGTTTTTCTGTAAATGTTTTAATTTAGAGTAAACCCAATTCATCTCAGGGCCTGTCATTTTCTTTCAGTCCAAGTTTATGTTCTACCACAATTAGAAAAAGGCAGAGTGAAGATTTTGCCACCAAGAGCAGGAGGTAAGAGAGTACGTAAAGTTAGATAAACAAGCAAAGGGTTTGGAACCAAAAATGTAAAAATGTATTTTGATTACCAAAAGCAGTTTAGGTGAATGCTGTTTGCCATTTCCTGTGATATTCTACTAGATATCCCTCATCTATTTTTTTTTTTCATTGACCGTTTTGATGTGAAGTGGTCTGTATTATTGCTGCTACAGTATATGTTGAAATGCGAGTTTTCAGCTGTTATTTTAACACTGGTTTTACCACTGCTTTATTTTCATAAGTGTACAGACTGCCTGGGGTATTATTTAAGTGCATTTTATCAATTAACATTTATGGAACAATAGTGTTTATTTTTACCTACCATTTGTTCAGCAATCATCATGTCAATTTAATAATTCATGTTACAATGTATGCAGCTTTTAATTACATATTCAGGATACCAGACACATTCAGGCTATCTCTGCGCCCAGAAATAATGACAAGGACCCCATAGTGTATAAAAGGATGTTTTTATTGCAAAATAAGTAGAACAATATCAAAATAAACAAAAACAGCAAACACTCAAGTGTTTTTAAGAGTCGCTGACCGATTTTTACACCATGCAGTCCTGTATTGCCTTTCCTCTGTAATGAGAAGTCAAGCAAAATGACACCTTTTATTGGCTATCTAAAAAGATTACAATATGCAAGATTTCAAGTCAACTCAGGCCCCTTCTTCAGGCAAGAGTTGCCTCGAAAGCTTGCATTTTGTAATCTGTTTAGTTAGCCAATAAAAGGTGTCATTTAGCTTGACTTCTCACTACGTTCATAATGGGTAACATGGTACAACACCCTAGTACTTTCCTCTCTAAATAATATTTTGTCCGTGGCTTCCACTGACCAGTTAAGCCTTTGCCATTACTCATATTCCACCTCCAGGCTCACTGGAGCCCCAGCTGGGGGCTCAGAAAATGCCCTCTGGATATCCTGGGTTTACCACCCTATAACCGAACCACATTACAATATTCTTGCATTTGTGTTCATTGTTGGGTCTGCCATGTGAAAACCACTGCACTCTTCACGCGTGCCATGATCACACCATCTACTATATGCCACTCTGCAGGTTTTCCCTTCACCATGTCAAATTCATGCTGGCTGTAAACTTTGTAGTCCATAGTGTGTTAAAACATTGTGAGGTTAGTCCAAGTGAATTTACAGCGGTTTATTTAAATACCTAATGAAAATAGCTGGAGTGGCGACAGTTTTCAAGTTTGTTTTTTTTTTCTGTCATTCTTATAATCACTCCCATTGCTTCAATAAGTGTGACATTTTTTCATTATACAGTACTTGTCTGATGAAGCCAGAAGTTCACATCTTGGAAACAATACTCAGTAATGTAACAGGAGAATGAGAGATAAAATGTGAAAGAAGTGCAGCAATTTAGGAAGAGTCAAGGTAAGACAGCAGCGTGAAATAGGCACTGATGAACTAGATTTTAAAAGTACAAAGTCAATTGCCGTTGTCCATGACCCTTCTAGTGTTAAATTGTTTCACAGTCTCTACTTCTTACGGCGTCCTTTTGAGGAGATCCTGTGCAGTTTGCTATAGAGGGGTGGGCTGCACAATGCCAATCAAGAGGGAAACATCTTAGATGAGTTAAGCTGATTGCATCATGCAGTCAGTCTCTAATATTACCATGAGATTTGAGACTTGTGCATGACCAGAATGATGTCTGTGTGAAAGTGTGTTTTCTTTGTAACCAGGTCGGCTATAGAAAGCAACAACACAGCCTAATAATCCATCCATCCATTATCCAACCCGCTGAATCCGAACACAGGGTCACGGGGGTCTGCTGGAGCCAATCCCAGCCAACACAGGGCACAAGGCAGGAACCAATCCCGGGCAGGGTGCCAACCCACCGCAGACAGCCTAATAAATGACATTTTTATCTCAGAACTGTGTGGCGGTGCAGTGGTTAACACCGATTAGCTCGGATCACATTTTTCACTACAACAATCGGTCCAGTATAGCAAGCCAACACTTCCCTAGCCTTCAGGGACACTTAAAAGAACTCTGCTCCATTATAAAAAGACAATTTTGCCCTTTGGTATTAATACAGTGTACCAAATGCCAAAAAAAAAAACTAATAATAATCCACTGAAAAGTAGTTTGGTTCCTCCTTCTCCACTGACGGCAATGCATTTCAATAAGTTTGATGGAATCCCTAAATATTTCCAAGTTTTCACCGAATGGGGTTCTCTTATTGCTATTGGTTTGCATACACAGAAGCTGTTTATCAGTGCCATTTTTAGATTTCCAGTTGATTCAGAGAATTAACAGAGACAGAGCCAAGCAATAACGCGTGCTTACGAGGAGCCGATCAATACTTTAGTGTTACTTCCATCTGTGTGTTCGTTCATCAGCTATCACTGACTTAAACGGCTGAGCCATCTCACAATAAATCAGAAAGTAACACCGCTCAAAACCAAATCAGGAAGAGTGAGCCATACTAGTTAAATACCAGTATAAAGTGAGTAAACTGTATTAAGGATTTCTGGGTGTGTGAAATAAAAGTATGATAAACTGGCAATAGCAGCAGCATATTTAATTAAAATAGAAGTCCAGTTGAGGGTTGGAGTGGGTGGGAATGAAAACTTGCAGGCTCCTATTTTATTTCTGCTTGCATGGCACACGTCTGATTACTAGGCTCACTACACCTGCTTCCTGGCTGTCAGCCATCTCAGCAAAGTTTCTTATTTTTGGACTGAATTCCCTTCCTCAGATCAGTTGTGTATTTCAAAAATAGCAGGAAGGACGGAGCAACACTGCCCCCTGGGGAACACAGCTGTAGCTGTCACTCCAGCTAGCAGGCACTCCTTGTTCTCTATTTTATTTACAGCTACTAATCCACCTCGGTATATTATCCATCATGCTCAAAGTTCATACTGATATTGGCATATCCTCTTGAAGAGTTCTTATTCCTGCTAATTAAAATTTGTCACTTTGTGCAGTTAATGGAGTACTAAGGAGCAGAGGCACATGTCCTACTTGAATGTTTAATTCTAAGTGAACAGCAAAAGAAGTAAGCATCACTTTCATTACTGGCCCTGATCACACATTACAGTCCTCGCCACGGCCTGCTGTGTGATTCTCCGCCAACTTTAACATGGCGGTCCAGTGAGATGACACTCCAGTCTGAACCATTGCTGTGTGCAAACTCAAAGTAATCACAGGTCAGTCTTCATCATCAATAATGCAGCTCACGGAGGATCTCAGTATCATTTTCCTATTTGACAACACTCTCCTCCAGGTTGTTGCAGTGTAAGAGTGTGAATAATCCTAAAAGATCCCCATGACTAAGTGTCTATCCTTAGGAAATGTTCATTTCAGTGTCGTGAGTGAAGGGAGTTGGTCTCCTCAGAGGACTCGGGGCTGATCTCCATTTTTTGGACAGCATGCCCTCTAAACCTGCCTCTTGCGTGTGTCTGTAATACTAAGGTTGCTTATAGCTGGATTCAGAAGTCATTAAAGGAATACTTCACCCAAAAATGATTATTATTTTTAATTTACTTGTCCTATAAATTTTAGAATGGTGATAGAGAAAAAAATGTAATCTAATGTTTTCATGAAGAAAGTACATAAAAAGATTCTAATAGAATTGGAGAAAAAACATCTATGGATAAAAAAAAAAAAAAAGCTTCACGTACCTTCTGTTGCATAATCCACGCGTCTATCATCCATTCATGTGCTCAAAATGTGCAAACTGCACGCATTCTTTTGCAAAAATATTAATAGTTACTTCCAGAAAACTCTGCATACAACATAAACAGGAAAGGCACATTCCCATAATACCGTGGTCCAGAGTCCTGTCTTCACGTCAATCAGTGGACCTAACAGGACCCTTCAGTGTAGTCAAAATGCCTGTAAACATCTCACACATGTCCATCTCCTTGCAGAGAACAAGGTGAAGGATGGCTCTTGTGATAAGGAAATCTTTTTCTTCTGCTCAATAGACAAGTGTTTCTGTTCTTTTCACAGAAGTGCATTTTTAGGTGCAATAAGAAATTTGTGCATTGCAGCCCATTTGTGGCACCCTCAGACTGACATTTGCAGTCAAATAATTCTGAGTTGCTTTTGTTATTTTGCCCTTTAAATTTTATATCAATGCATTAATGTCACAATCAAACAGTCTTCCCTTTCAGTTGCCAATGGTGAGGACATCTTCCTGTCCAACACATCCTAAGGCAGTGCTAATTAAATATGCAGTCTTTATTGCTAAAACTCCTGCTACTCGGGTCTGAACATTTAAGTTATGATAGAGTGCTTTATTTGTCCTCTGTCTTAAAGAGATCAGTCCAGCCTGTCGCAGATGTGGACCCCCAAGTCCTTGTAGGAGTTGACCACCTCTACATCCACTGCCTGGATAGTGACCAGACGTAGAGGCTCTTTGGTGCAGTGAGAGTCCATAACCAGTTCCTTGATTTTGCTAATGTTTAGCTGCAGACAATTCTTTCTACACCAAGAAACAAAGTTCTCCTCGACTCTGTCTCATCTCCTTTATCAATACAGTGCAGAATCACCTGAGAATTTCTGAAAGCAATATAACCTGGTGTTACTATTTACACCTCGGACTAAAATATAAAGAGAAAAGGAGACAGGACTGTTCCGGTTTGTGCTCCAGTGTTGCTCACATTCACCTCAGAGACACAGTCCTTGTGCCTCACAAACTCCAGACTACCTGACCGAAAGTTAATTTTCCAGGACACCATAGACTAATCCACCAGCATATCCTTGAATTTACCCCTTAATAGTGATGGCTGGATGGCATTGAAGGCAAAAACAAACTGGCAACACAGTTAAGAGTTATGTAGATGGCCATAAGCCATGGTAAGCTATGGTAGCCACCATAATAAGCACACGGGTCTACCGTGCATTTTTTTCCCCTTATAATGGTGGGATAATACGTAACTTCTGACTCCTCTTAAAAGATCAGACCTGCGCAGAAGCACCTGGTTGCTTCCTTAATGTAATTGATTGCCCAAACGTAAAGACACAAGGAGTGTCATTAGATGGACTGACGTGTATTGTGTCAAGAATTTGACTGCAGATCTTCCAATCCGACTTGTCAAACCATTATCACCATTACAGCACAAGATCTAGTCTCTTAATAGAGTCACAGAGCACTTAAAGAAAAGCCCCCAGGCTGATAATTAAACTTGGGTACCATAAAGCTGTGAGGACAGTCTGGAGGCAACTCATCCATGCATTTAACTGGGTGGTCATCTAACAGCCGATGGAGGCTCACCAAGTTTATTCCATGAAATGGAAGCACTTGTTTGCTTTGTGTTCCACCAGAGGGCAGTGTGAACCAACACTTTGAAGTTCCCTTCTTAATTAATTTATAAAGCACTTTAAAAACAACATCAAGGCTGACCAAAGTGCTGTACAATAAAAACCCAACATATCAGACACACAATAACCAAGAGTAAATGAAACCGAAACAAATAAACACGAGCTGACGAGATTCATAATAAAAAGTATACAGATAGCCAACATATCATACTGGGTTAAAAGCCAGAGAGTAAAAGCGTGTGTTTTAAATACGATTTAAAGACAGCTAGTGGAGGAGCCTGCCTAACGTTCAATGGCAAATCGTTCCTCTTAATGTATTACAGAGAGAGACGCCGGACTCTATACTGACATTTTCTATCGCAGCAGGGTTGGATGCAAGACAGGATCCGACCCCACTGGACAGCAGTATTAACATCAGTGCAGCTACTGCTCATTTCTGTAATGTTTCATATTTCCAGGTGTATTGAAGTGCATCATAAATCTGACAACACTCCTCTATAGGTCTTTGAATTTTGTTAAAGACTTTGTAGGGGAGGTGACACTTACTATAAAAGTTTATTCACTTATCCATTCATTTTTTGAACTCGGTAATTCCAAATTTCAGGTTGTAAGTGGCTGGTGTGTCTCTCTGGGAATGAGGCAGGGACCAGCAGTCACATTTAGAGATGTAGTCAAGCTAGCATCTTGTAGCCGAGTTTAGGCTGTGTTGCATCTGGTTTAACAACTTCATAAGTAGTTAGTATCTACCCAACACTGGGAATGTCGTGGGTGTTAGGTTAATAAGCTCATCTGAGACAGACATGGCCCGTCACAATACAGGAGTTTTTCAGGGTTTTCCACGATCTTAGCGAGGTGGAGGCACACCCTTGATGGCATAAAGTGACATGTGCAGCGACTCACCCCAATACAAAACAAACCGGTTTGATTTTGGTCTTTAGTCTTAAATGCACCTCTGAGCGCATGGGATCTGACAACCAAGGAATGTTCAACCGGAAGTACAATGCATAGAATGAAAGGAGGACGAATAAGGAGCAAGGGTGTTCTGGACCTTAGACAAGCTTCTCTCGTGTTCTGTCTGGTGTTGTGTTTTACATACCACAACAGAATGGAAAAGGGATAAACAAGAGCAGAGACTGTGGCTGAACTTATCGAAACTGTTAACCCTTCATACAGCACTGGCTCTGTCAGGCAGCACGTTATTGGTGGTCAGAAAAGGCACACGATCACTAAATGGGATATGCTCAGAGATGTTTCAGTCATGTCAGACTTGCGGATCTCATCGTTGGTTTACAGGCTACAAACTGCGTAATGCGACATCGGCTTTAAATAATTTTTCTCCCACAAGGTGTCCTGAAGCAGCGACGTGCAGTGAGGTCAGGGCCGTTTGAAGGAATTTGGGGGCCCCAAGCAAAATGGACATGGAGGCCGCACGCACGCACGCAAAGGAACCACAGCATAGCCATACAGTTTAAATTCACTCACACTTTATATAAATAAAAAAAGTTTACAGTGCAAATACTGCTGTTGCATATAAAGTGCATAAAATTTGAACATTTTCAACAATTGAACATTTGCAAAAATGGCTGCTGTCAGCGACGGGGGCCCCCTTGAGGGGGATCCCGATAACAGTGTCATTGCACTTTACTGCATTCACTATCAATGGGGCGCTCACACAGTTTGTCGCTGCATTTTATTCTTAACCAGTCGTTGTCTTGGGGCCCCAGGCCAGCTCAGGGCCCCAAGCAATTGCTTGGTTTGCCTGCCTTGTCGCGACGGGCCTGAGTGAGGTTCATGACTGGTGAGGCACTGACTCCTTCAGAGTGAGATTTACAAATACGTGAACCCAAAAGAGTAGCTTATTCACTGTTCAACTGGCAGCCAGCATGCACATTCACTATTGGTCATGTTTCATATCTCATCAGCATTATTTTTTTTACACACAGATCGGTAAGGTACAGATTTGGCTAAGAAAGAACAATACATTTATAGCAGTGCGAGAGTGCGGAGAGAGCGCATTTGCTCTGCACCCTCCATGTGTCCTAAATTTGCTGTTGCAATTCCACAATTCATACTCATTTAATACAAATGAAAATACTGAGTGGTGTACAAGAAAAATGGACTGCAATTTTGAGCTTCATTGAAATACTTAGTTGTTTTTAAAATCAATAAAATTATAAAAAAAAAATTATTTTTTTTATTTTTTTTTTTTTTTACAGAAGCCCTTCTCATGCCAGTACGCTTACCATGCATAGCTGGTGAAAGGGTGACGCAGACAGCCAATCAGAGATAGGGAATGTTCAGGGGACCAGAATGGAGAAGGCCGTAAGGGGCAATTTTGCCAGGACATCAAGAAATCTCCTACTCTTTTTGAAGGATGCACAAAAATCTTCTGACCACAGAGATTCCGGTCATCGGTTTTACATCTCAGCAGAGGGTCGGCTCCTGTTTTTACAGCACAGCGTCTTTTTATGAAACCGGCTAACATCAGTGGTGATTCACTATGAGGCTGGACTTTCATGTCACAGTGCAGTGTCCCTCTATCGCGGTCGGTGGGCTCCGATGGGTTTCTCTTTAGCCCTGCAGGTTTGTTCATGTTACTTTTGCTCCTCTGCCCTATCAAGTCATTTCACAGGTTTTGGAGATGATGCCCATGCAGTTCAGCCACTGACTATCTGTCACCTTTTGTGTCATTTTGAGAGCTCACAGCCCACAGTGTTAACTGTTGGACCTCCTTATTCTGCTAATTGGCTTATTAGCAGGGGTCCTCAGTCACAGTCCTGGATGGCTGCAGGTTTTTGCTCCAACCCAGTTGCTTAATAAGAAGCACGTATTGCTCAAGTAACACTTCTGCTTCACTTTAGTTGTCTCGCTCGTTAAGAATTTGAACCCTTATTGCTTATTTTAGTCTTAAACAGATGTATTCTTGATTTTTAATTGTTCCTAATTAGCAAAAACATGCAAATGACAAACGAGAGCAGCGTTTCTCCATTTAGCTTGGTACCATTTAAATGCGTGTATATTTATCATGCTGCGGTGGGTTGGCACCCTGCCTGGGATTGGTTCCTGCCTTGTGCCCTGTGTTGGCTGGGATTGGCTCCAGCAGACCCCTGTGACCCTGTGTTCGGATTCAGCGGGTTGGATAATGGATGGATGGATGGATATTTATCATGCACTATTGGGTTTAATTAAATACTTGGAAGGAAAGTGAAGGGGAAAAAAAAGTGAAGGACTGAGAATTACTCATCCATTTTAGCCTTCTAATCATTTGGATGATATCCTTAGAAAACGGAAGAAAATCTAGGATAAGAGAATGACCTGACATAGCAGAGTTAAAGCAACTAACAAGCCATGAAATTAATTAGAAAGCAGTTCTTAACAGTAATTTAAGCAACCAGGTTTGAACAAAAACCTGCAGCCACTGCGGCCCTCCAGGACTGGGACTGAGGACCCCTGGCTTATATGAACCCACCCCGTGTGGCTGCTTTAAGTTTCTTCCTTTTTTGTTATTTTTGTCCACCCCACTGAACCCCAATGGGAACAAAAAACACTTGGGGGTACACACTGTAGAAAGGCGCTATATAACAAAAGGCTTGCTCGTTTCCTGTTGATTTTCTTACATTTCAAACTCCCACAGCAGATTTCTCAGCATTCCAAAACTTTCATTTGACCTTTGCCACTTCTGTTGTTGTGTCAGCTTATTTCAGGACCCCTAAACTCCAAAGCTGGCTCCACAGTTCACATGTCCCCCAACCCCCCAGTTTTAAAATACAGCACATTGTCTCACACTGACACTGCCGCAACGATGAGAGGCACCTTAATTGCCATTGCGTAATGAAATAAGCTCCAGTGATTTCATTACATAACTGCGGCTCAAGGCCACTCTGCCCTGCTATGGTGACAGGAATATTTGTGTGAGATTCCCAAACGGCGTAGACATGTAGGTGGTGGCTTTGGGATCTCCCAGTGGGATTCCTCCTAAAAATAAGCGGCTGCTCCCCTTTGACTCAATGCTGTGCCAGATTTTTAAACGCGAGGCAGTATAGCCCCTCAGTAGGCTTTCACGGTAATCTGGGACCATCCCGAGCTCACACGTCCTGCCGGCACAAAATCATTTGATGCACTAAAAGTCCCCACAGACCCTCAACAGATTTTTCTCTTCCCCCTTATTCTGGACAAGTAATGCGGATTAATCGTCTCACTTGCAGTGGCGTAGCTCGAGTTCGTGCCGCTCGGGGCGAGGCAGGACTTCAATCTGCCGCCCTCCATCATATCTGAATATGTTAACCTATTTAAAAAGAAAATTAAAATGACGTATAGAGAAAAATTAAGATAAATTTTGCATAGATTTATTCATATATAGAGAAACAGCAATCATTTTTCACATATAATTATTTATATGCATCAACTAGACAAGAATATAGTAGACACACTGATAAGCCGTGTCCTAATTATTAGTTTAATATAATTACGTTGCGAACAGCAGAACTAATGTAGTGTACAAGTGAGAGGTGGGGATGTTTTCTGCGCTGAGCAAGAACGCATTCGGATTGATAACGAAATGAAATTATAAATTAGTTATCTTCCTAGAAGTTATTATCGGTGTAATGTTTGTTTATTTTTGTTATTGCCGGATACATTTCAACTGCTGTGTCTGATGCCATCACAGAAGGACAGTCTGAAAATGATTTTTGAAGCATTTGTGGATAAAAATCAGAGAATTTAACTTTTTTCATTTATGAGTGATTTTTTCACAAACCCTGCAGCTTACACATGAATTGTACTGAGCCTTTTGACCAATAATGCCGTCCCGGGCGGACCGCCCCCTCCTACCTATGCCACTGCTCACTTTTGCTTTGTCGCATCCGTTTTTTTTATTAAGAAGGGAAGGGCCGAGTGCCAACCTTCAGCATAGTCCTGCACATCCATCACCTCCCGCCAAACCCCAACAAGGAGCAGGTGCAGTATGAAGGGTTAACAAGTACGGCGAGTTCAGCCACAGTCTCTCACCTTTTCCGCTATTCTGCCGTGGTACGTGAAACAAGAGACATCAGACAGAAGAGCTCCTCTCCAGTTTGTGAGGTCCAACACACCCATGTTTCTTATTCCTTGTCGCCTTGGCATTCCGGAGGAGTGGTTCTTGGCTCTCATCCACACAGAGCTGCTCCCTACTGCCAAAGACAAAATCAAAGAGGGTGCGTCAATGGGTACATCCAGACTAGACGACAGCCTCTGACTCGCTATAACTGAAAATCGCTTTAAAGCCACGTAATGTGACTCGGCCTTTAGGACGGGGGTCACCAACTCCGGTCCTGGAGGACGACCGTGGCTGCAGGTTTTCATTCTAACCCTTTTCTGAATGAGTGTCTTGTTTTTGCTGCTAATGAACTCATTTTAACTGACTTGCTCTTGAAGACTCAGACCCCTTAATTGTTTCTTCTTCCTTAATTAGCAGCCAAACAATGAGATACAAAATGAGCCAAAACAACTGGTGTCCATCATGCAATACCTGAAAATAAAGAACGATGAAGGTCTCACGTACTGTATGTTCGTCTGCTCGGGTCCCCAAAACATTTTATCAGTGCTCTTAGAAAAGAGAAAATCAACAATTTCAGAAAAGTATTATATTACACAATGAGAGCAGCAACAAGCCACCGAATTAAAGAACGAGTTTAATTAACGACAAGAATTGGCACCTCATTAAGGTTCTGGTTAGAGTGTGAGGCCCTGACTTAGTTGGTCTTCTATTGGCTCACTCACTTCACATTTCACTTCTGTTTGGGTGCCATTTAAGGAAAGAAGTGAAGCAATTCAGAGGAAACAATGAAGACATTTTGGGGAACAAATCTTAAAAAAGCAATTCTATTAAAATTAATTCACAACAAGTTAATTAGCAGCACAAACAGGGCACTCATTAAAAAAAAAGGGTCAGAATGAAAACCTGCAGCCACGGTGGTCCTCCAGGACCGGACCTGGCGACCCCTGGTTTAGGTTGCTTAGCTCAAGAGGCGATATTAAATCTACCTTACAAGTAAACCTAAGCATAGTAGCCTTGCATTTTCTTGATAATCATCTTATGAATGCTTTATTTGATCACATTTACTTTTATTTGCTTGGCAGACGCTTTTGTCCAAAATGACTTACAAAAGAAGTAAGCACAATCGAGTAACATTAGTCTTGGGCCTGTTTGTTCAGCAAGTGCTGTAGGACGGCTCACAAAAGCGGATTGCCACAAGTGAAAAGATAATTTACAATCACAGATTAACAATCATAAAGTGATTAAACTTCATGTAACAACAAATCAATCAACAATATGAAAGATCACAGAGTGATTTGTTTTTATGATTAGAATTGTGGCTTGTAATCTGACATTCACTTTCTTTTATGCCTCGTGTATTGATGTTGGTTTTATTAGTTTAAAAAAAAAAAGTATGTATGCATGTATTTAGTGAGGATTTTCTTTATTTCAGGGTTTTTAAGGTCACTGTACATACTTCGGAATTGAAATTGATAAAATATGAGCATGTAACACCTGTGGCCTGCAGTGTAATCGTAATTTTAGCCACACCAAGGTTTAACACTTTAACAGAACAGAAGGCCTTTACATGTCTGGCTATGCAGGAGTTTAGTGAAAGCCATTTTTTAAAAGGATAAAGAAAACAAAAATCAAACTGGCTGGTTCTAATAACACAAAATCACCGATTGGTATCGGCCCAACACACCCGACCCGAGCGTCCCTAGTTGCTATGTTGTCAACACTTACTGTACACAGGCGGCCGTCCCATCGCTGCGATTTCTTTCCAACGTTGTGCATCACAGCGCCTCCTGTTGTTTTGCGTTGTATTTACTGGTCTTGCAGTCCACCTCAGCGTTTTCGGCCCATACATGAGAGGAGGAGGAGGTTGGCAGCGTGCGCTGATACCCACCACACGACGAACCACCTGGATTGGGACCCGAGTGCAGCGGGTGACACCTCAGCACAACACTGGAACAGTTTGAGGATTTTTATGTTGGCTGGAGTGCCAGTCCTGTCACCAACCCCGAAGGTTTTCCTGCAGGTTGGAGGGCCTACTTGCAGGGCTGGATACCCGGGGACGAAGCAACTGCAGGTTAGGGGTCTTACTCAGGGGCCCATGGGAGTAGAGTCACTCCTGGTGGGTACAGGATTCAAACAGGAGAGGCAGATGACAAAAAGTACAGGCTGTTGGTTTCTTTGGTTTTTTTTACCATTTCAATGCGTAAGTGCAATTGACTGTGTCTCCCGGCTGGTCTGGGAACGCCTTGGGATTCTCCCGGAAGAGCTAGAAGTGGCCGGGGAGAGGAAGGTCTGGGCCTCTCTGCTCAAGCTGCTGCCCCCGCGACCCGACCTCGGATAAGCGGAAGAGGATGGATGGCCCATTTCAATGCACCGCAACTACAGGGAGATTCACTCAGAAGAGGCCGCGAATATTCAGTAATAACCCTCACTAGGACGAAGCAATCTGAACGAAACAATGTGCTCCTCGGTTATATGGAGCTTCGAACAAGCTGGAATGCCCCTGCGTCGGAGCGATGAGGTAGGCGCCGGACAGCCATTGTGACATTTAACCTCCGTTTGCAACTTCTGGGTGTCTACCGCCCATAACCCTTCACTCAGTCGCTCGACTTCTCTTCAAGATGGTGGTGTACAGTATTGAGCAGCGCGTCAAACCTATTGGGTCATGGAAGGTGACTTACAGCAATGTGTCACACATCGGCAAGAAGCATGGCAGAAATTGAGTCCTTCTTCGGCAACAGAGTCATTTCAAAGGGGCTTTGGCCACCACGGTCGCCGAATCTGACACCACCAGACTTCTTCCTTTAGGGTCTGCTCCCAAACAAGCCTCGCACTGTGGAAGATTTGAAGGAAAACATTCAACGTGGAATTGCTGCTGTTCCCCCAGAGATGCTTGCCGATATGTTCAGGAAAGTGGGGGGCGGCGTGGAAATGTGTCTGGTATCGCATGTAATGCAGTCGATCACACACACGGTACATCAAGGTACAGAGTGTCATTTTTTGGTTCAGATTGCTTCATCGTAACGGGACTATTCGGGGCCTCTTTCAAATGAATCTCCCTTTATAAGGCACATATGAAGTCCAGCAGTGGTTTCAATAAATGCCTGCTTATCACCCCATTAATTCTTTTTTGTTTGGAAATATTTGTTTCCGTTCTCACCGTTATTTTGGTGACATTATTCCATCCAAGTCTTACTAAGAAATTTAACAAATGAGAGACCATTCAGTCCATCAAGCCCATTTGTTAAGTTAACAGCTAAGCTGTCCCAAATAAAGATCACACCGCCACTATCGGTCACTTAGTGTCCACAAGTGACGCCATGACAGTCAAGCTTAGGCCTCTGCATGGCTCCTAGTGCTGCTTTGAATTACACACAGAACATGAGGTTTAGCCTCACTGCCTTTGACATTATTACTGCACACAGCACAGCAATGCCCGACTTCAGTTTATATTTAACACACTCCTGCTAATCTGACGCTGTCCGAGTCCAACCTGACTGAGCCCCCCAAAACCAAACAGCAAGTAGATTTTTAAGAAGAAACCAACTCACGCACATCAACGTTGGCATTACCAGCATATATCTCACCAATCATGGTGCCGTGTTGCACACACTAAAGACCCTATTAGCCAGGGGTGTCAGACTCCAATCCTGGAGGACTACCAAGGCTGCACGTTTTCATTCTACTGCTCTAAGAGAAAGATGGAAGCTTGTGAAAAGGAAACTGGAGATTAGGATGTTTCACTTGTTTCAACACGAGTCTTTTCCAAATCGACTGGAACTCCTAATGTGGCCCCATAGCTTAATGGGCCTTGACATGAGCTCCAGTCCTCCAGTAGTTTCCCATGAAGCCCTACATCAGGTAAACAGGCGATGCTACCCCCTCCTCTTCTTCATCCCCTTTGACCAGAACAATGAATTTTGTACACAACCAATCTATGCTCTAAATATACCAATACTTTCAGAATTAAGTGTCTCCATGGTCATATGAACTGTCGGAGTGAGGAGCTCATCTGGCCGGGCCCAGTGAAAGCTCGCTTTCTTTTTTGAATACCACAACTCAGGCTTCATCTGCACATCGCCAAACTGACCAATTTAAAACTAAATACATCCATCCGAATTTTGATTTCCCTTTACATTACAGTGAGAAGCCAAGCAAAATGACACCTTTTAATGGCTAACTAAAACGATCACAAGATGTAAGATTTCAAGGTTTGTACATCTTGCTTAAAAAAAAGGCCAATAAAAGGTGTAATTTTGCTTGACTTCTCACTACGTCCATAATGGCTAACATGGTACAGCACCCTAGTACTCTTTACATTACAGACCACTAACTAGGTTTGATCTGATCACACTTGTACTTTTAGATTTACTAAGATTTGTTGTCAACTCTGCAGTTACAGCCCTCATTAGTAATGTTTCTGGACTTCTCTAGCACCTTCAACACCATCCAGCCTCGGCTCCTTATGGACAAGCTGACTGAGATGGGAGTAGATTCATACCTGGTGCCGTGGATCATCTTACAGACAAACCTCAGTATGTGCGTCTCGGGAACCGCAGGTCTGACATTGTGGTCAGCAGCACAGGTGCGCCACAGGGGACTGTACTTTCTCCGGTCCTGTTAAGCCAACATACATCAGACTTCCAATACGACTCGGAGTCCTGCCACGTGAAAAAGTTCGCTGACGACACTGCTATCGTGGGCTGCATCAGGAGTGGGCAGGAGGAGGAGTACAGGAACCTAATCAAGGAATTTGTTAAATGGTGCGACTCAAAGCACCTACACCTGAACACCAGCGAAACCAAGGAGGTGGTGGTGGATTTTAGGAGGACCAGGCCCCTCATGGACCCCGTGATTATTAGAGGTGACTGTGCAGAGGGTGCAGACCTATAAATACCTGGGAGTGCAGCTGGATGACAAATTGGACTGCCAATACTGATGCTCTGTGTAAGAAAGGGCAGAGCCGACTATACTTCCTTAAAAGGCTGGCGTCCTTCAACATCTGCAATAAGATGCTGCAGATGTTCTACCAGACGGTTGTGGCGAGTGCCCTCTTCTACGCAGTGGTGTGCTGGAGAGGCAGCATAAAGAAGAAAGATGCCTCACGCCTGGACAAACTGGTGAGGAAGGCAGGCTCTATTGTAGGCACGGAGCTGGACAGTTTGACATCCGTGGCAGAGCGACGGGCACTGAGCAGGCGCCTGTCAATAATGGAGAATCCACTGAACAGGATCATCTCCAGACAGAGGAGCCGCTTCAGCGATAGACTGCTGTCACCATCCTGCTCCACTGACAGACTGAGGAGATCGTTCCTCCCCCACACTATGCGACTCTTCAGTTCCACCCGGGGGGGTAAACGTTAACATTATACAAAGTTACTGTCTGTTATACCTGCCTCACACTCTCAATCCATCCATCCTGCTATATCCCATCTACAGGGTCACGGGGTCTGCTGGAGCCAATCCTAGCCAACACAGGGCTCAAGGCAGGAAATGAACCCCGGGCAGGGCACCAGCCCAGCATAGGGCGCACACACACACACACACACACACACACACACACACACACACACACAC
>JANRMT010062820.1:4407536-4440845 GCA_026402145.1 Polypterus bichir lapradei
GTACTTCGGTATACGTCCTTAATCCATTCCAGATCCTTGGACTTATATATATACACACACACACACACAGTGGTACTTCGGTATACGTCCTTAATCCATTCCAGATCCTTGGACTTATATATATACACACACACACACACAGTGGTACTTCGGTATACGTCCTTAATCCATTCCAGATCCTTGGACTTATATATATACACACACACACACACAGTGGTACTTCGGTATACGTCCTTAATCCATTCCAGATCCTTGGACTTATACCTTACTTATACACATACATATATACACACACACACACACAAATAAAAGCATGCATTTCTTATTGTATTCAATTATTTTAGCATTCAAGGCAAAATCAAATCTTATCCATTCTTTCGTGTGGAATAGATTGTTTTTGTAAAAGTCACAACAACCAAACTTATCACCTCATTCATCTTCGTAGCCAGCTTATCCAATGCAGTTTCACAGTGAAGCTGGAGCCCAGGGCAGAAGGCACCAGTCCATTGTAGCCCATATACACACACACACACCCACACACATACATTCACATCTTTAAATTGGCTTCTGTGTGTGTGTATCAATCTAACCCTGCATGTCTTTGGACTGAAGGAACAAACCCATGCAGGGAGCAGCCAGAACATGACCCCCTAGTGTCGTTGCTGCAAGGCAGTGGCACCAAAAATATCAGTAAAACTAAATAAAAAAATGTTTTTGTTAATAGCATTTTAATAAATAATGACTCAGATATTCTTGTTGCATGCATACACACACTTCATGTCTAGATAGAATGATGGAAAATATTTCATATTTAAAAATAAGAGAAGGAAGGCTCAGTTATTTTACATCTTATGAATACTAAAAGCCAAAAGACAGGCAAATTTTTTATTTCAAAACCCACACATTGTCTTAATACAGCTTTAGGACAGTCACAGTGCCTCCCCTTCAGTCTTTGTGATGAATTCCTTCACTACTGAATTCAAGTACACACTTACTTACCATCTCTGGTCTCCAGAAGGTGCCTTGGCCACGTCCATCATCAAGCTGCACAGGGTTGGACTGAGTGAACAGGTCAGTTCGGCCTCCAGGGAATTTTTTTTTTTTTTTTTTTTAAACTTCCAAGATTATAACAACCAAGCAAAGAAGGCAACGGTTTTATTTTAATTTTAATCTGAGATGCATCAATAGGGCAATAAAACCACAATTAGGAAGGCATTCAGAACTGCATAACAATACACTTAGAAGAAATGCAGAATGTTGCTGCTGGATTTAGCAGGGTGCAAGAGGAATGGAGAACAGGTAGCTTGGACTAAATCAGATGTACAAACAAAAACAACAGACATTTAGTGTTATGGACATGAGATGCCGGGGGTTTTGCATTTAGAAATACGTGCTAGTATATTTACACATAAGCACAATCTGTTGCCATATCTTTAAATGCTCACTTTCTTTTATCACATTCTTTTTAATGCACCGTTTCCTAAGGAGTTTACTACCTCAATTGTATCCAAATACTGAAATTAGTGAGGAGCAGTGCAGAGGACACTGACTGCTAAAGGGAGACAGCTACTTCAGCAAATTCACTTGTGAGATCATGAATAAGAAAAGGCTTAAAGAGAACCCAGAACTTATTAAAAAAATAAATAAAAAAAAAACGCAAAATCTTAAAAATGAAGAAAAAGAACAATAAATAATGTCATACACAAAAATGCTGGATACATTCACTTAGAAATGAAAAAATGGTTGTGCTAAATGTTTGACGCCAAAGAAAAAGGCAGAAACTGGGAAATAGCAGCGGTCCAGGTAAAAGCAGAAGGTGGGTGGGATGAACACCTGGAGTTAACCATTACCAGGACCGTTACTAATTAGCGCAACAATGAATGTAAAACTGAAGTAGCAGCTCTGCTTTAACATTAATTGTCATTTGCACACATGTCTGCATGTTGCAAATTCCACAGAAGTAAGATAAAAATGAAATACAAATGGTAAAAGTTAGTTATGTGTTTAAAACTATAACAAAGATAACACATTTCTGAATTTCTTCTAAATGCAACTTTTCTGAATCAAGAATAAGAAAAAGAAAAAAGGTCAGCTAAACCATTACATTGAGGAGACATAAGAGTGAGCCCCGATTTATGAAGCTGCAGGCTACTTTAAGCAGACCACCATGACTGCACTTGGAGACCCATCTATACCCCATAGACAGAGCACAAGTAAAAGCTCCATCACTACAGGCTCATGATTATGTAACATGTGCCTCGAGCATCTGTTTACTTTAAAAAAATGTATAAAGAAAAAAGCCAACAGAACACGTGGCTGTGCAGGGTCATGAGGTGCTAAAAATCAAAAGGAAAAACAAACTGGCTGCTCCCATAGGAAAAGGCCCGCACAAAGAGGCCGAATTCAAGGCACTGGCATCAGTACAACTGCCGAATGAATGGAATACAATTAAAAGTAGAATCAAAAAATTAACGCTTGAGGTCTGTGCAAGTCAACAGGTTTATAAATGTGAATTTCTAGATTTTGCTGTAACCGCTTTGACTAAATGCCTGTGGACGAATCTAAAAATGGCCTCCACTAACCAGTCATTACACACAGCTAGTCTCAGAGTTGAATATTAAGACGTGAGCTGAAGACTTTCCTCAGATCTTTACATACTTAACCTGATTACCTGATAATGTACCTCAGCTCTTTTTAGTTTGCCCGACTTATTTTGTAAGCTGCTTTGGTAAGTTATTTTCTAAATATAAAATGTTCCTATGTAACATTCAAATAATTTTTTCCCAAGTAAATAACCGTCAGTTAATATGCATTAATGGTCTCTCCTGGAAACCATGATTGGGATGTAAAGCTCTGATAATTTTCGTCATACACCCCAAAGTGTAGTGTCACACACACACACACACCACACTGTCTGCTGCTGTGATCTCTTCTATAAATGTTTTTTTCATTACACTTATTGACCGACTTCCTTGCTTTTAGCATATCTTGCTTTCACCAGCACTTTCTAGAACAACAATAAATAAGTTATCTTTTTATATATGAAGCAGAAAGTTTGTACGGCCAGCTGGCTGGAAAAAAAACAAACACAAAATAAATGGTTTCCAAAACGTCTAGCATCCTTCAAAATGTATTTTCCCCTTCAAGAATTAAAAGTCAGGATAACAACTTGTAAAGAGAAATAAGTTACCAAAAAAGACAAAGCGTTTTCAATTGAAACAATATTTAAGAAAAAAAAAATATGCAAGACAATCTTACAACAAATTAAACAAACTTAAGTTATGCAGCACAGTAATAAAACAAAAAAATCTTAAATATTACAGAAAAGGTGTGGCCCAGCTGTGTAGTATGCGTCTGGCTTTATCCTTTACTTCAAACAGAACAAGGAGGGCCTTTGGGGGGGGGGGGAGAGAGGGGGCAAAGAATTAAAAGAATTAAACATACTCATTTATAGGTTAAAATAGAGATCTTTTTGCAACAATGTTAAATTTCTATTATGCCACATTTGTCCATATTAGATTTTTCTTCTTTAAACAGACTGTTTTTACTTTTATGGAACAAACTTGCAAAAGCGCAGTTAAACTGTATGAAAGCTACAAGGATTTTCCATTTTGGACAGCATTATAAAGTAAAACCTTTTAACCTGAATATAAACGTTTCAAGGAGTTTCAGCACTAAATAATAAAATCCACACCCAAGTTGGTAACACCCATAAGTCATTGTCACAGTGCATATTATCTAAGTACAAAAGATGTTGCGTTTTATTTGGGTTTATCTCACTGGACTTCCTCAGTTAAACCAATTTGGATTTATTCTTTGTTTGAGGTCCACACATGCATCAATCCTTGTTATTGCACAATACATGAGGACCTGGTCTTCTCCTTCCCCTTAGGAAAAGGAAAACAAGACTTGAAACAGGAATAACGCCACTACAATGTCTTCACTTTCTGCATTAATACCTCTCGGCAAATATGCGCAGGTTGGGTGCAGTACATCGTTGTATTCAATCAATTGTCTGCATACATCCATCTGCACCACAATAGAAATGCAGTGAAAGATAGTAGTCTTCAGCGTGTGGTGTCCATTTTCCAGTCAAAGGTTCAAGTTCAAAGACTGAATTAATCAAAGTGCTTAGGTACTCAGTAGATCTTCTCTATAAATCTGTATATTAACATGTATCATCTGAAAAAGAGAGGGAAAAAAGTGATAATCATAAGCAATAAAAAGTGATATTCATGAGCAATAGTCCAAAACCAAATAATGAGAGAGAAAGAGCCACACAATGACTCATTTAAAGCAAGTGACAAGACTTCACCCAGATCATTCCAAAAGTGTTTCTTAAACAAATGTTAGGACTGAATATCTGAACACTTGAACTATACGGAAGGGGGCCATCAGAGTTTGACACTATCTTAGCAACAACATGGGGTTCAAAGCAGAATCTAAATTATAGATGGCTCACACCCAGAGTCGTAATAGGCTGTCTTAGGCAATGTCTACACTACTACATTTTACTTTAAATATGTAGACATTAGTCTCAATTGTCGTCTTTAGTCCACATTACTCCAGCATATTTAGCACCCAAAAGCAGACTTTTGAAAACATTCTCTAGAGCCGTACACTTCTAAAATGGCAAATTCAGCACTGTAATGTGAATAGGTGAAAACCCAGACTTTTGAAAGTGCAAACTCTTAGTTGCACTCTGTTTTGTTCATGCTTCGTATGTAGCCCTTCCCCAATTGGATCCTGCTTGTTACAATGTCTAATTGCCTGATTATTCACACCTCACGCAAGTGAACCGCCATATTCCAACATAGCTGACAGAGGAGTTGCTTTCCATTGTTTACATCTGAATTGATTTTTGGGCTCTTATTCAGAAAGTTGACGCGATTTGGTTGTTTCACAATAATTAAGATTAGGTATATAAGTAGGTTTCACATTTCTGTTATCATTTTAGCCCTAAAATAGTAACTTAACAACAGGGACCTATTTTATTGACCTTAAGGTTAGTGTTTGGGCGAGGGGAAGGCCGTCTCAAATAGCGTCCACTTTCTAACAAGTCCCAATTTTTGTACAGTTTGAATCTGCTCAAAGTCATTGAAGAGCTACAATTTGTCATGCCCCTCAATCCTAGTTGTTTAACTGGACATCCTCAGGTGATGAGATTAGCAACTGCAATCATCAAGGTTGAAATGCTCTCCAACTACAAGTCAATTAATTTGACACCAACTTTAATAGTTAGCTGATTAACAATAAAGCCCCACCACTAACACACTACATGACTAAGAGCAAGTGACTAAGTCCACCATCTTTTTAGTGTTAGAAAATGTAAACAAAGACAACATTTGTTAAGTTACAGTTCAAATCAGTTGTACTGATAAAGACATCTTAGTGTTTATCAGCATTTGAATGAGAAAAAAAAGCAAAGTGAAAGAGAATTACAAGAATTAATATTAAATATTAAGGAATCACAATTTGAGGCTTACAAATTTAAATGAGTTGACAGGCCGGAATTACACACATGCAATTTTTCATCTTAACCCACGCACACAGCCTCAACAGTTGAGAGCTCAATGATCTATCTGAACAATGTGTTTTGTTTCTGACTTCAGAGTTCATTTTCAGCCATTGTCCTCTTTTTCCAGATACCACCCAACACAACACTACTTTGCATAAAATTAACATTTCCCTTAAATAATGTGTCAACTTGCTACATTATCTACTGAGAAATATATGCCACACAATTACATCACTTGAATTTAATGAAAGGCACTCCTGCAGGATCATTCCGATTTTAAAGAAGAAAGCACAAAATATACACTTGTACCAAACCACCGTATGTGAACGTGTAAGCCACAAGGTGACAGGAAACATGCTTAAAGGGCATATCCCCTTCTCTATTAATTCTACTACCACAGCAAAAAACAAATATATAAATAAATAAGTAAATATTGCTCTGACATTGTCATCTGCATGGAATACAATTTGCTTAAGATCATGCAAACAAAACACCAGCACATACAAGGGAAAAGGTAACCATTATTTCCAAACAACCAAATTACCACAACAAAGATGACTCCAACGGTCAAGATATTAACCTTGTGCACCTCACAGCTTGTAAGGAAAGCGTTGTTATGCAGCCTGGTAACTCTCACCTTGAATGACAAAGGTTGGTGGCAGAAAAGATTATTAATTCATATTAATAACCAACTGGCTTTCTGGACTACAACTTTTATGTTACTACCAAAACTGAATACTTACTAATCCAATACCAAAAGCTGTCCTTGTATCAACTAATGACACCAAAATCATTACACCAAAAAACTGTCAAGACTGGAGTCAAAGTTCATTATACGAGTTATATACTTATGAAGAATTCTGTTCTTCTGGCAAGCAACTTAATGAGTTGAGCACTAGACAATGTCCATGGCTGATTCCTGCAGAGTGTCCAGGCATTCCAGAAAAGGCTCTGCCCGTCACACAACAGTAAACGAAATTAAACTGGTTTTAGAAGGTTATGTAATGACCGAAAAATGATATGAAATGAAAAACGGATAAAACAGTGTTAAAAAAAAAAAAAAAAAAAAAAAAATAGATCAACATTTACTAAAGAGCAGCATTACTTTAAGGGTACCCTAAATCAACTGAAATCAATCTGTGCAGTACTCACCATGATACCACCATTTTGTTTTCTTTGGATTCTTATTACAAGTTCTTACATAAAATGAATTATCAGGTGGTCGTCTCTGTTGAAAGGGAAAAAAAAAAAAAAAAAAAAAACAGAATAATCTCTTAATGGTCATTTTACTGATAAGAACACAACCTACCCACAATGGTCAGCTCATACTCTCTACCAAGGGTATGGCTGGTGTGTCTGGTTACTGCTGTGACCTTAAAAAACATGTCCCTAAAGCATGCAGCATGGCAAAGTTCAAAAACAGTTGCATCAAAGTAAGAAGGCAGAAAGGGTAAATGGAAACTGACTCTACATTCAAAAATTATTCAGAATTGCCCAGTAAAATGCACAATAGTTTTCAGTCAACAATGATTTACAGGTATCAGTTTATCAGATATAAATTTACCAGTCAATCTGCACCTCTACACTTGCCAGTGGTCGTGAGCTTTAGGTAATGACTGAAAGAATGAGATTGCAGGTACAAGTACCCAAAATGAGCTTTTTCTTCAGGGTGAAAGGGTAAAAAGCGCCAGCATCTGGGAGAGGCTCAGAGTAGAGCCACTTTTCTCCAAATTGAGAAGAACTAGTTGAAGTGGTTTGGTTATCTGATATGGATGCCTCATGGAGACCTCACTGTGGTGGTGTTATGGGCATGGCCAGCTAGGAGGAGACCTTTTTCTTTTTTTAAACATTAGCTCACTTTAAACAGATATCAGTATCCTGTGAGACAAAACAAAATGGGTAAAGTAGTTGTAATTTTATAAAATATTGGTATTCGATATATGATGCCTGCTAAACATTTATCTTTGTATTATTTTCAAAAGTTTTTTCAAATTTTATTGTATGCAAGTTAAGCTTCTGAGATGAAACTCTTAAAAACATACAGGATTTAAACATATGGTTCATATAGTTAGACAATTACATTAAGTTTTATATACTGATCAGGAGCGGGTGCCATTGCATAGTAGTGTTACCTTAAGAAGGGACCTGCTATGCTATTTTTCATCAGCCAAGACTCTCATAGGTTAACTCCAAGGTGAGCACTTGCTCTTTACTGCAACACCAGTTATTCCATTTAAAAAGGTACATCAATCTTACAGAAGCGTGTAAATTTTAAATACTTATTGGATTTAAAATATCAGCTACAAAAATAAAGGCTGTAATGGCACATAAATATATTTGGTCTTTTATCTCTAGCAATTGTTCAAATCAATTGTTCTTCTGAGAAAAAAAAAAAAACAGCTGTTGAAATTCAGATGCAAACAGGTCTCTAAAGAAAAAAAAACAAAAACAAACACACACACAGAAAAATCAAAGCACCAAAATTCCTAAATAAACGGCACAAGGATACAAAGCATAACCTCCCTTCTCTCTCTAGTTGGTTTCAGGAAGACAGATCTCCAAAAATACTTGGTATGAAACTTGAACTGACATCAAGAATAAACTGAATTCAAAAATGCAAGATTAACTAACTTTTAAATATAGAAAGGCTAGGATATTTCACATCTGAGGTGTGGTTCCCTTGAGAACACAAGTTAATACATTTCCTTGGTACTTCTGTATCCTCGTTTAGGAATTTTTTTTGCCAAACAGAACCCATGCTCATTTTTGTGCCTCTTCAGGTCTGAAGGATGCTATATGGGATGACAGCACATGTCAGAGGTCCTTTTTTAACCAAAATTTCATAGATCATCATAAAGTTCTAATAAATAAAAATAAGAAAATTATGCTTTTATGCAAACCTCTATGGGTCTTCCAACATGTCTAATTTGCAATGAAAAGTTATCCACCAACAAAAAATAAAATCTCACTTAAAAGTACAACACATTTGCAAACAAATATTCTTTAGGAGAAAGAAAAAAAAAAAGCAGAGACAGAATTAAAAGTAAAAAATGCAACAATCAATGTCTGTATTCAGCAGCCGGATAAAATCTTCAAGTAATGTGACCGCAGCAAGTTTTGCGGTTTCTCATGAGAATGTAAAGCATGGAAAATCTTTCAAGGATGGAGAATACATAAAGAGTGCTTTTTAAATTTAGCTGAACATCTCTACTCTTGACTTCAAAAATAAAGATATTATTAAAAAAATTAAAGACACTATCCGCAAAAACTGTTCACGACAGAATCATTAAGATGGGCAAAAATATGACAGATCAACAGAGTAATGATATATAAATCGGTATCCGTATTTTCTTAGGCATGTCACAAGTCATGCGACGTGTAGAAAAATCACATAAATTAAC
The DNA here is from genome assembly GCA_026402145.1 of Polypterus bichir lapradei. Lineage (NCBI taxonomy): Eukaryota > Metazoa > Chordata > Cladistia > Polypteriformes > Polypteridae > Polypterus > Polypterus bichir. Next base: position 4,416,456 of record JANRMT010062820.1, read on the forward strand.
CTTCTGGGATGGTATGTTTCTTATAAGGTCTCCGTGAAGAATTACTGGCTTTGATTCCTCTTAAACGACCAACTCGAGGTGAAGATATCTGCCGAAATTTTGGAATTTTTGACTGTTAGGGAAATAGATACCACTTTATTGATGTCAATCACTACAGATAGACAAATAAAAATAAAGGCTTTTGTTACCCACTTCAAACAAAATGTGGAGCACAATGTTTTTACATTTCATTGTATTTATTATTCATCAAGAATGGCTATGTGCAAAGACATTTTCACTCAAAGTTGTAAAGGTGATGGATTTGGAAGTTAAAATAATCAAGCAAATAATGGCAAAAGGACTTAATCATGACAGTTTTGTGCCCTTCTCAAAGAAGTACAGTAAACAGTTAACAGTCCGATGAGGTGATGAAAAATGGTTACAGAAATTTTTACTTTGCTGTTGACATAATGACACATTTAAACCACCTGAATCAGAAGCTATAAAGTAGAGGTAACACTGGAAATACACCTCTGGAAACCATCCTTTCCTTCAAACAACAACTACTTTTGTTTGCAGAAGACTTGAAAGAGAAATCTGCCACACTACTGTGTCATTGATAGCAAGTTTTTTCTGGCAGCTATTGCAAAAATGTAGGATTCATTTACTGGTCGCTTTGAAGATTTCAGAGGGGATAAGTCGAATCTTTCGTTCTTGACAAAACCACTTGTGGCGAATGTTAATTGAATAATTTTTTTGCCATTTCCAACAGTTGACAGAGCTCAGTTTGAACTACAACTAACAGATTTTAATAAGCCATTGAACCAGATGAAGTCAGTTTAAACTATATATGCCTTCTGCAGTGCCCACTGTTACCTGTTCCATCTCTCACGAAGGCTAAAGAAAAGTGGTGCTGCTGCTGTGGAAAACATCCTTCATTGTCCCAGTTCTAAAGGCGGCCAACATCTCTTCACCAAATGACTATAAACCAGTTGCTCTTCCATCCCACATCATTTAGACTTTCAACTCAGTTATCAGTTCTCCTGTGAAAAACCACTTGGACCCACTACAGACTAGAGGGGGAGATGCAAATATCTCTGTTCCATTAGGCTCATTCCCTTCTCAACAAAGCTGGCAGCATTGCAAAGGTTATGTTTTTGTGATCTATCGTGTGCCTTCAATGCCTGCTTACCACAGCTAAGATGTAAGCTCAGTGATATGAAGGTTGATGAGGCTGTGGTGTCCTGGATTACGGACTGCGAGTCAGGCAGACAGTTTAGGAGGCTCAATGACTATGGATGTGAGTAACCACTGCAGCAACACAGGGAGCAGTCCTGTCCCAGTTTCTCTTCACTTCAGACTACAAACAGAACACCAGATCATGTCACTTGTAAAACTAATGTATCGATAAGGGAGACAAGAGGATAGGAGTAAGGCAGAGAACATTGTTTCTTGGTGCAAAGAGGCAGGCTATGGGACTCACTCTTGACCCACTGGAGGTAGGGGTAGCAGAAGAGACAAAGAAAAACTGATGCCTATTATGAAGAATGCAGCACTCCTATCTATGACACACTAACATTGAGACCCTTCAACCAATAAACTATTCAGAAGTAGTAGTGTGTCAAGAAACATTACTGGGGCTGTTTTATACCAAGAGCATTACCCATGTGCAATGTCTCAAAGTGACTGCTCTTTTATTTTTAGCCAAGTCAGAAGTTTTCTTCTTTTGTTGTACTACCCCAATTCTGAAAAAGTTGGTATTGCATGGAAAATGCAAATAAAAACAGAATGCAACACTTAGTAATGATCTTTAACCTGAAAACAATATAAGAATCCATTATTTAATGCTACAACTAATGAATTTTTTTTTTTTTTTAAATTAAAACTATTTTGATACTTTCAACTGATTCTGAAGCCTTAAGGTATGCAATATTATGGGGTCTTCATTGTCACATTTTACATTCAAAATGTGCTACACGGGGACAGGTTAGGACTGTAGGTAGGTTAGTTAGGCACTCGCACACACTTCCTATGCTGCAATGCCGTTGTACTGCACACAGAATATGGTTTCTGATTGTTTGCTGAAGTATGCATGAGTGTCCATGGAAGAGATGTCATGATGAAGGCAGTATGTGTTGCTCCAAAATCTGTTTGGACTTTTCGGCCTTAAAGGTGACTTCACAAGTTCAAGTTACCTGTGCTCAAGGCACTGACAACCCTGTACCATTACAGACACTGCCTTCTGGACTTGGAACTGGTAATAGACTGGATAGTCCTTTTCTTTTGCCTGGAGGACACAACACACATTTTTTTTGTGGAAGAAAAGATTTTAAATACTGAAAGACCAACCACAATACATGTTTCAACTGATTGATGGTCCATCCCAGATGCCTCTGATCCTAGCAAAGTCAACAAAAACAGCAGCAGTATTTGGACACTAGACATAGGAATTCCTTTTAACATAGTAACAAGTGCTAAATGTATTGCATTACTTAATAAAGTTTTTCCAAAGTACTCCTGAACCAATGTGGTTACACCAGTTATTAAAGAATGATGCTTCCTAATGTGGCACCAGGGCAGGTTTCTAAGAGCTCACTTTCTACCTTGAGCAGGACTTGCTGGAGGTGGTTGGAGCTCCACTGTGAAGCATGGTGTTGCCAGCATACTATGAGGATGCTTCTCTAAAGCAGATCCTAGAAAATGTTGGAGGGTAGAGGGTAAACTGAATGCAGTTAAATATGAGAAATCCTGGAGAAAAAGCCCGATGCCATCTGCAAGACACTTGCACCTTGGGAGAAGATTTGTTTTTCAGCAAGACGATGACCCTTGGCATGACACCAAAGCTACACAAGAACGGTTTCAAAACAATGTTATTAATGTCCTGGAGAGGCTGAGCAAGAGTCCAGATCTTAATTCAAATGAGAATTTGTGGCTAGACTTGAGGAAAAAGCTGTTCACTCATGATCTCCACACAATCTGACAGAGCCTGAGCAGTTTGGAAAAGATGAATGGAGAAAAATGGCAACGCCAATACAGAAAGACCTGTGCACACAGATTTAAGGTTGTAATGGCTGCCTAAGACTCATCTATTGTCCTAAAGGGGGTGACCAATTATGATAAATTATTTTGTGTTTTACATTTGCAATTAAAATTAGACCACTTTGCATAGATCCTCTTTCAATTTGACATTCAAGAGTCTTTCTGTTGATTAGTGTCAAAAAAGGAAAATTAAAAGCACCGTGATTAAATGTTGTATAACAAAAATGTTTTATAGGTGCTGTATAATATAAGTTAAGGAATGGTGATTTGAAAGAAAATATATATTTTTAAAGTTTTAATTTGCAAGCACAATACATATTTATTACATCCCAAACAGTGCACACAGAACACACCATAAAGAACAATAGTATGTACAGCATTTATGACTTGGGATGACTTAGTATATTACATTTGGTAAAATGTTGTTCAGTTTACGTATACACATATACCATTTTAAGACAAGCCATGCTTTTTGCTTTCTGGAAAAGCAACTGAAGTCATCAAAAAGAAAGGTGCCATTTATTTTCTCGGGTATTAATAAAGCTGGATGGTGATTTGGAACAATTTGCAGAGTCTTCATTCTGTACATTTTGTGATGAGTCAGGCCCAGACAGACAGACAAGTACATATTAAGGCATGACCATGCAAAACCCAAAGACTAAGCAGAGCTGCTTAGTGTTTCACTGTGTAGTGTTAATCCGTATTAGCACATCTTCTTTCAGGGAAACCCTTAATTTAAATTTTACTCTTTTTACCCACTTTTGGAAATCAAAATAACAAATGGTTACTGTACTTTTAGAGATTCTGCAAAAACAAAGGCTGGTAACCAAGTGCTCAGTAAAGGCTGCCCTGAGCTGCAGTCAGCCGTTACTAGAGAGTGTAGTCTGTGGGAACTGACAACATTAAGAGAAGCCTGTGAGAGTAATCTCCTATTTCTAGGAAGCAGACCATAGCAACAAAAGTATGACAGAGCTAAATGAACTGTAAACAAACACCAGTACAGGAGCAGCAGATCCTCTGTTTTATTCACGCTCTACTGTTAGTTAAACAATATAGTGGGTACTGTCTTATGGTTAATCTTGTTCTAGCGAACAAGATACGACTTAAAACTCAGCAGGCAATATTTAGGCATGCCTGCATCCTTCCCCATGGACTACTCAGATGTATTGCAATTTTCACTACCAGAACCCCATTCCAATCTAATTACCTACAAATTCATCCGTCAATTATCTGAAACTTAATGTATAAATTTGGCAGGGAAAGCAACACGATTTTAACAAAAGTGGGTTCAAGACGAAATCAACATCAACCCTAGACAGGATGCTTAGCCCTCAAAAGGACACACTCATGCACACATTCACCTCAGGTCAAGAGCGTAGCCAATTAACATACTTGGATTCAGTAAAGTTATGAGAGACCGAAATTCTAATCAACGCCTTACCAATTCTCTTCTTCGTCTAAGTAGTCTGTGGTTTAAGGCACTGAAATAAACGTCTCGTGTTTTGAGATTACTGAAAGAGATATACTTATTTGTAAGGATACTGAAGGCTTTTACACTAAAACTTAACTGAGGGATTAAATCTGTATTAATTTAAAGGATATTATAGATCTAGATCAAACATTTGCGTAAATTCGAGTAAATTGTATTTAACTAAATGGTCTTGTGTATCTAAATCCTTATTGAATAAACAGTGACATCTAATACAACTTTCAATTATGTGGGAACTTTAGCCATTCCAATTTAGCCTTGAAGGTGTTTCTACTGTAATTATAGTATAAGCCCACAGACCCTCCTACGCTACTGCTTCACCCACTCTTAAACTTACTTAGGCTAATGGCTTCTGCCGTGGACTGCTAGAACTAGTAAATGAATTTTCTTTACTGCTTATGCCAGTTAAACATGAGGAGTAAATTCTGTTAAATAACTGCACTCTCAGGCTCTGTGTCCCATGTGATCATGGTAAATAAAGTGAGGTCCGCAGCTGATTGCCATCTTTAAAATAAATTGTTGCAGTTGTGACTGTGTGTTTGGGGGCGTGGGAATGTGGCGAGAGCAGATCCCGTGCACGATACGAGAGTGGATGGCCCTGAACTTACTTAGGTTCAGGATCGCCCGCGGCCCTAATAATGCTGCAGCACTGCCACGTCCCCTCTTTTAAAAAGGGAAGCGTGAGTGCAAGGTAAGAGGAAAAACAAACAAAAGAAAAGGAAAAGGGCACAGAGGGTTAAAAAATGGAAGAATAGAGGCAGGAGTGTGAAGGAGAGTGAGCGGGTGTAATGAGAGGAAGCAGGCAGACGGGTGTGAAGCCCCAAGAAGGAGCATGTGGCCAGCGCTCAGAAGACGCTCCTGTTGAACATAGCAGACACGACCATTAGGCTCAGGAGTGTTCTCACGCCATGAAGAGCCAATGGGCTGGTGGCAGTGAGAGGACAGAGCGCGAATTCGCTGGGTGAGCCTGGAACAGCAGAGGTGGGCGACGGAGGGGGGCTTGTGGCTCCCCACAGACGCCACAGGATTGCCAATGGGGACACGGGCCAGGAGAAGAAGGGTGTCTGAGCCTGCTGGAGGACTTCTCCTCGGGCTGCAAGGTCCAGGCAGGGCAAACCGAAGAGGAGTCGGATTTTTAAAGGGATGTCAAGGCTCACTGGATTATACAAAAAAAAAAAAACAAAACGACTGTTACCTGCCAGTGAAAAATATTTAACCTCCACTAACGCACTTTGTTTTTATAGATTATTTATTGACATTTTGAAGGAGCACTGCATTTTTTGAACATTGTTGTTTATTTTAATAAAAGCACTTGATCACTTTTCACCATCTTTTTGCTTTGTGCGTGTTTTGTCCTCATCTTCCATGCTCATCCGGTTACGTTAATCAACAGTGTTGGGTTCAAGAGGTTCCCAAAAGTGAAGAGGGAGCATGGAGTCAACCCGCACCATCACAGATATCTTCATCTAACTAGAAGTGGTGGTTTTATGCCGCAAGAAGTTATAACTTGTGCTGGAGTGGACATTCTGCTAAAGAGGCCTAGTTAGTATTACTTAATAGTCAATAAAAAAACTATCCTTTAATATTACACACTGCAAAATGGTACGCAAAAAAAATCATGGATTAATTCAAGCAGAACTGGCAGGGTAACCAAAAATTACAGCAAATGACTACAAAAATCAGTCATACAAGAAAGGGTACCAACCTACTACACCACTTCCAGAACTATAGTTTGCCGTTTTTTTATTATGCTGTATATAAGAGAGACTAGAGTTTCAATAAAAGAATGTGTGAGGTTTAGCATATATTCAGTGTGTTTAAAAGTGTTAAAAATTAAACAAGTTATCTTAATAAACAAATTAATCAGAAAATAACAGTAAAACTTTCATGACTGAGGTATGGAAATGTAGTTATTCTTATTCAACATCAAAAAAAACTTACAGAAAAATGCTGAGATCAGTCTTTTTTTCAGAAATTGGCAAATTTGTTTTCAATGTTGTTCTACATTTTAGACTTGTACAGTACAATGTGCATCTAAACTGGTGCACATTTTAACACTTGTGAGCAGAAATGCAGCAAGAAACTTTATAGTATGTGATGCACCTAGCACTTCATTCAGTGTTTTTATATTTAAGAAATGTGATTTATTGATATTATTTACAGGTGAAGATTTACAGACAATGTTTTGCATTATTAAATTTAATCTAATAAAACCAGTTAGTTTGGATGGACATTCACATATGGATCATTTGTAAAGTTCGCAGACAAAAAGGATGAGCAGCTGAACTGATTTGACTTGGTGTTAAACTTTGCTCATATGCAACATGTCTATTGCACTATAATTTTATTTTATTACACACAAGAAAAGGCTGGCAGCTGCTGCATTATTCGCGCTTGGTTTTTCTTAACATTCATAAAAAATGAATTATAGGACTGCTATGAATCAGTTGCTCAAGAATTTTTTACAAAGCCAACTCATACTGCATCAAATTTAGACTGTATTTAAAAATGACATGTTTACCAGAACTAGTGTGGATTGTTAGAATACTGAAATGAACTTTAAAATCAAACTACATACCATAAATATCAGAGTATCAAATTTCAAACATCTACCAATTGTTGCCAGAGGGTAAAGAGCTATGCAAGCACTCACTTTGCCTTAATTTTTGTCCCTTATAATGAATTGAAAATGCTTTCTGAAAAGTGTATACTGTATGCAGTGGTGACTGGCTGGTCTTACCTTTTCTTTGCAGCTGGAAAGCATGCTGATAATGCTAAGACAAACTGATTGCACTGAGAGAGCAGGAGACCAGTCTTCTGTTAAAATGGATAAACAGATGTGGCCATTGCTATAAACATGAGGATGTACAGGTATATTGTCACCAGTGAACATTACCTGCAGTAAAAGGGGGGGGAAAAAAAAAAAGTTAACAGATAATTCAAGTAGAGTGCCCTCCATAAGGTTTGGGACAAAGACATATTCTTCCTTGATTTATCCCTCTGCACCAGGTTAAAATTAAAAATTCAAACCATTCAGATGTGATTTGAGGGTAAACATTTTAGTCACACCATTTACAAATCACAACAGTTTTTATAGTAGTAATTTCAGGGCACCATAATGTTTGGGACATATTGGTGCGTATATTAAAGCGGTCATATTTAGCATTTTATTGCATATCCCTTGCAAGTAATGACTGCTTGAATTCTGTGATTCACAGACATCACCGGGTGCTCTGCCAAATATCCTATGCAGCCATCTTCAGCTCCTGCTTGTTTTGGGGGCTAATTCCCTTCAGTGCTTGTACCCTTAAGCTTTTTCTTCAGCATATGAAAGGCATTCTCATTTGGATTTCAAATTGGGTGACTGGATTGTCTATTCAAGAATTTTCCATTTTTTAAGCTTTGAAAAACTCTTGTGTTGCCTTTAGATGATTACTTATCTCAGCAGCAACATTCATGTCTCTGGTGACTCTTCCAATGAGGTCATTAGGCAGACTGGGAGAGCATGGGGAGTCATGAAGTCGCAGGCAAGGGGGTGTGTGGTGCTCCCGATATCTCTGCAAAAGGACCAAGGTCCAAGTTTTTAAAGTTGCCAACCAGGATTTTGAGTGGTGTTGTTGTGTGGTGGGTGCGGCAATACACTATACCAGAGCATGCTCCCCCAACCTGAACTGACCTTGCCTTAGCAGTATGATTGGGTATTTATCTTGTCGTAGGATAAAGCACCATTCAATGAATTTGGAGGCATTTACTGGAGCAGACAAGATGTTTCTCTACACCTCAGAATTCATTGTGCCACTGCCTTCAGAAGTTAAATTACCAATGAAGATAAATGTGCCAGTACATGTGGCACCCATAGATGCCCAAGCCATAACACCCCTGCAACCATATGTAGCAGATGATGGGGTGTGCTTTGGAACTGGGGCAGATCCTTTTAATCTCCACACTTTGCTCTTGCCAACATTCTGATGCAGGTTCATCTTTGTTTCATCACTCCACAGGACCTTTTCCTGGAATTCTGCAGGCTCTTAAGTACTTTTTCACAATATTTTAGTGTGGCCTCCATCTTTCTGTTCATGAAGTCTTCTGTGAATAGTAGACTTGGACACATCCACATCTGCCTCCTGAATACTATTTCTAATCTGTCTGACAGGCATTGGGGCTTTCTCTGTACCATAGTGAGGATTCTTCTGTCATCCTCAGTGGAGGTCTTCCTTGGCCTACCAGACCATTTGCAATTACTGAGCTCACCAGTTCATTCTTTTTTTGTTAATTACATTCCAGACATTTCTTTGGCTTCACTGGCACAGCTCTTATTCTCATGTTATGTTGAGTAATGGCAGCTACATACTCCAAAGTGTAGAAGCAAGCCGAGGTATCTTATGCCTGTACTCATGTAGCAGTGAAACACACCTGAGTCATCACAAACACCTGTGACACCAATTGTTCCAAACATTATGGTCCCTGAAATGAGGCAGGGGAAATCATGTATAAAAAGTTTGTCATTTCTATTGTATCAGAAGATCAGCCATCAACAATTACTCACACAGTTAAAACAATGACAATTGGATCACATTCATTTTAATTGAAAAATCAAATCGACTGACATTACCAGTTTAAATTTTTAATTTGTGGTATTGTATAACATCTTACACTTTTCTGAGTATTTTAAAATAACAGCGGAGGCTTACAGATGTTTGCAATAAATTCAGATATTAAACATTCACTTTAAAAATTTGGATATACCCAAAACATTGAAAAATGAAAACTGATGCGCAACTTACTTTTCACCAATAGCCACTTTGCTAGAATTTTAGATGTTTTAACAATACAACTTGAAAATGTGTTCCATTTGTATGATGTAAAAAAGAGAACTTTAAAAACTTGCTCAAAACGTTAGACCCCAAGTATATAATGCCAAGTCACATTTACTTCACCAAAGCAGCATTCCCACAAAAGAATGAGGAATGCAGACAAAATGTCCACTCGGATATTAAATCAAATGGATATTCTGCAAGCAGAATAAATCTGTGGTTAATCCACACATCTGAACTACATACTGTATAAGCACTAAATTAGTAAGAACTGTCCATTAATAAACAAGTGCTTACAAAACTCACCTCAGAAAGTAAATGCTTGGTAAGGGGAAAGCAATTAGATATTTCTTACCAAAAACACTTTAAAGTTCTACATGGTGAAGTGTCTGTATTCTCACATGGACATTCTGAATCCTTCATGAAAAAAACATGTTTTATTCTAGCTGTTTTCAAACTATTTCTTTGTATTAATATGTTTATTACACTTGTGTTTCTATCTTGTTGATTATTATGTAGGTATTTTTGAGTTTAGATAGGTAAGAGACAAGAATATAAATGCTGGGATGCTTATCAGGACCATGAGAGCCCTTTAAAGAGCCTGTGTCATTGATTGAATGTGAGGAGTCAGAAGGACGCAGAAGCCGGCAGTGTGAAGACAAAGGAACATCACAGAGGGAGGTAGTGTGGATCCTTCTACATCAGAAAAGGAATGTTAGGGGCAGGGCTCAGACCAGGAGGAGGAAAGGTGGTGTGGAGCAAGGAACTGCAGAACCTGCTCAGATTAAAGCAGCACAAGCCTAACCACATGACAACGTCTCTTAAAGAAGGAAAAATGGATAAAAGAAACACAGAAGATACCAAACATGTCCAGTATCACTGGACTGCAGAAAAACTGACTGCTGTTCTATGTGCCAGTAGCCATGTTGTTGCAGTGACCTCAAAAATGTAACTGTGGTCTGTAATTATTGCGTGGAGTAGCACAACTGTAATTTGTTACTATCCTATGCTTTGTATGAAGTATTGAAAATAGTTTTAAAATGTATAGTGTTTATGGAAGAGGTATTCAAAATGTTTGCACATCTGTGGTTATTTTGTGATTTGACTTATAAATTTAGTATATTATACACACACACACACACACACACACACACACACACACACACTACTGGTCAAACATTTTAGAACACCTCAGTTTTTCTTCAGATTTAATGTGGGGAAAGCAATGAATGGCCAAATATGTTGAAAAGGTAAACTGCCAGAGGTTTAAAGTTAATGTTAGCAACAAAAAAAAAAAAAAAAAAAGAGCAGCTCATCTGACTAAGGTCTTGCGTTTTACATGCCATAACAGAATAAGATAAAAATAAAGAAAGAAATAAAAATAAAGAGAGGCCAAAATTGCAGCTAAACATGCCACACCTGTTAATGTTTTGTGGAGCTCTGTTTCATTCAAGTGGTATGCTAAAAAACTGAGCAAGACTGAGCAGTCATTAAATTTGACATGCCCACCAGGTCTTAAGTTTCTAAAGCGAGTGTCACATTACCACATGGGTAACTCATCAACATTAATATCTGAATATACACATATATAAAAATGGATATAAAAAAAAAAAATTCCACCGGACCACGCGTCTCTTAATACTCATTGTGCAGACATGTTAATTAAACTAATTTGTTACACACGAACAGCCAAACAACTATACAGTGAAACCTCGGTTCACGAACGTCTCGGAACACTTACAAATCGGTTTACAACCATACGGTATACGAACAAGCCAGTTTCCCTTTCAGTTTGCGCGTGCCGATGATTTCTGCACGTGTTCAGTCTCTCCCTGTGCAGCGAGAGAGAGAGAGACACACACACGAGAGAGAGACACACACACACAGACACGCGAGCGAGAGAGAGAGACACACACACACACACACACACACACACACACGCGCGCGTGCAAGTGAGCGAGAGAGAGAGACACACGCACGCACGTGCGAGCGAGAGAGAGACGGCTGGACGCATAAGGCCGAGAAGGCAGTTAAAGAATACACAGGGCTTGTTTTTAAAAGAGACAGATTCCAGCATTGTTTTAACCTCGTATTTAATGAAGACTTTTTTCTATTGGATTTTAACCTCCACTTCTGTTTACAGCGATCGGTTTGTAGCGTGCATTGTTGCAATGTTACTTCTCTTGGTGGTTTATTAAATTATGGATTTTTCAAATGTTCATTTTTTTCCCTGTGCTTAAAACTCATTAAAAAAAGTGTTTTTAGCGAGCGGTTCGTAGCGCTATAGCATGAACTCTTGCAGTGTTAGTTTTTTCTGTTTAAGGTTTTCTCAGTGTTATTCAATGTTTTTACATTTAGTTTACTATTACGCTGTGCATTCTATGGTATAACTATTTTTGTGCTTAAAAATCTTTAAAAAATATATTTACATACAGTTTGTATGGTCTGGAATGGATTCATTCTATTTACATACAATCCTATGGGGGAAATTACTTCGGTTCCACTGTACATACTTAACAAAAAATAAATTAATGTAATTGATTCAGCACAGGAATTAAATGTATGGAGATTGTGGTTAAAAAAAAAACAAAAAATGAGAAGCAATTTTCCCCTTAGACAATTGGTTGGAATACTTTAAAATAATACATCATTTTTGGAAATTGAAGCACTCCGAGAACCGAAAATGATGCAGTTCTGCTTGGAATCTACCGTGAGTTAGAGGTTTAAAACCACATTTCTTGTGTGGGTTTAAGAAAGTTTCTTGTTAAAAATTTAAAATGCACTGAAAAGTGAAATGTTTGTGCACTGCTGTGAAGCAGGTTGTTATGAAGGGCAGAAAATAAAACATGACTTGATCAGTTTATTTCAGGATGCAAAGGAAGAGGAGGGACGTTTACATAAGGAGTTACGGCTCTCAAAATACCCTCTAGTCCAGATTTTCAATCATGCAGGAGGATTCAATCTCTGCCAAATCAATGCAATTGTAGCACTGGTCAAAACTTACTGAGGACAGCTCAAGGACATCTCCAAGATTATTTTTTTAAAACAATTAACTTAAAGGTACATTTGACTACAATTAAATAATTCACCACAAAACCTCAGATACACCCATCCCAATCAAAATGGTATTTTATCATTCATGTTGGAAAATTCTAGTACAGTAAAACTTCTTAGTCCGAGACGTTGTAAAATTATTTTACATAAACTGAATATATGTCAAATAACGCGTGAAAGATAAACATGCCCTGGAATACCTTCAAGCTGTGTACCGAAAGAGGAGATGCCAACATTAGAAGTGATGGGAGTGGCTTAGAGGTGAGCAAGCAGAAGACAAAATAAGAAATTTCAATAAATGAAGCAAGCAATGGCATTCACACATACATCACTTTCTAGTTCTTTTTTTTTTTTCAAAAAAGGTCATAAGGTCATTTAAAAAATGGCAGGACACAATCTCTTTACAGAGCAGTTTCTAAAATGGTTCCTGCATAAAAATATGAAGTGAAATAGTTATTGACAAAAGGAAAAAATTAGCATAACTTGCATGAAGAAGAAAAAAAAAAAAAAAACAGAAAAGCAAAACACACTCCATGTGCATTCTTCAAATCCTAATACAAGGTGGAGTTATGAGGCACAAATGCAGTATTAACATTTCAAAAAACAACATATCAAATAAGGAACTTTCTTTAAAAGCTGCATCCTCTTTTCAGGTTTTGTGGAGATAAGCAGTAATGTTTTAAACCAATGGGAGATTAATAATACTACATGAAGAATACTGCATATGATTTGTAGCACTACTGAAGCAAAAAGTTTTGCAACAAATATGCTACACTCTACATGTGAAGCCATCAGCCTTGCTCGGAGTTAATGGAGAGCAGATAAGGAATATAACTTCTCTTATCTGGTATAATTACATTCTGAATCAACAATGTGAAATGTGCCGGATGTCAAAGTTGCACAAACTGGGTCGCAAATGACCACAAAAAAGGAGCAATAACTGTCCTCTTAATCTGAAAATATTTCTTATTAACAAACTTGCGAAAACACGGTAAGTTCAGTATAGTCTGTTTTGTAAAATGTTACAGACCTGCAATACAAGAATTCAAATATGTTGAGAAAATTAATTTGAGAGACGAATAGTGTACAACTGCATCATTAATCACTTTTAGATCTCTCTTTACCTTAAGACAATGATATTAATGGCAAGACACTCAGTAAACTATTACCAGGCAGAATGCATCATAAATGTAAAAAGATTACACCATTGTTAAGGCGTTACAATAGCTTGAATTTATAAATCTGTGCAAACTGTGTTTTCACTGAAAAACTACATAAACTGTAGTTGACTAACACTACTATATTAAATTATCCCGATACAGTACAGTTGCAAACCACATGTTAAAAGTAACATACTGAAAAATACTGAAACAGGATAAAGACAATGAGATGTAATGAAATAATATGAGTGCTTATTGTTGCAGTATACTAATACTAGCACATTTCAATACTGAATCACACACCTGAGGTGAATCAAATGGATATCGACTGCTGAATTTGAAAAGAAGCTGAAATTTCTCCCCTTCATATAGTGTGCCAGGTGCTCCTTCCATATCTACTATCCACCTAGGCAGACAAAAAAAATTCAAAAGGTCAACAAATTAAAACAGCATTATTTTTAAACACATGTACTGTATTTACTTGACATAAAAAAATTAACAAGTATATAGCGTATTAATATTCTTATGTAAAACTAAACTGTCTTGTAATTATCTTGATAACAAAAAAACAAAACACAGACACCCAAAAAATGTATTAATATGTAGGTGTTTCCAAGATGATATCTTATGTTGGGTGATGACTCAGGTTGTGTTTTGTGTCTGACTGCTTCTCCTTTTGATTAAGCAACAGCTGGATCTCAAAACCCATTTCTTCTGCCATATTCCATGTTTTTCCTTGATTTTTAGTTGTTTACAATTGCTTCTGATCTACAACTTAAAGGTTGCCTACATACTTAAGTCACTAGTACATTCATATACTGTATAAAGGTTATTTGATACATATGGAACATGCAAGCTTGATACTGTATCTAACTGCATGACCCACAAGAAATGTCATCACAATTTCTTTAAATAAATATTTTAAAATACCGTCAAACTACACAATTATTGTAGTAACTCTTTATTTCTAAACATAAATGCCAACGTCCCCTATGACTAATTGCATAACTCCATTAGAACATTTCACTACTACATTTTTACTCTATGATGAATTTAAAACCACTAGATCAAGTCTCATTTCCTTTTAGTCACTTGTTAATCACACCAAAATACAAAAGGGTTGTTCAACTATGTTCTAAAATTAATACTTAAGCCCCCACCCCTTACACTCATACAATATTATAGCAGTATTCTAAGATGTACTAATCTTCTGTCAGTCACATGTTTCCATTATTTTATACCAGGATCAAATTTTAATTCTTCAGCAAGTTGTCCACAACAGATACGCACAAAATACAAACAAAATTTAACACGATGGCTCAGGAAATGAGACCTTCATTTTGCCTCAAGTCATCTGCATTTTATGCCTAGGAAGGAACCCATTTCTATAGCTGGGTTAATGGCTGTGGGATATTACATTCATCCCACTCTGCACCATTTTAAATCAAAACTGTTTAGACAAAGCTGATAAATACTAGCCAGTAAAAAACAGAAATTACCATATATATGAACACACCTTAGTGATAAAGATCATCCTTTATAAAACAAAAAAAGGAACAAAAATGAACGTTTTTAGAGGAATACCCTCCACATATCTTGTCATTTTTATGCATGCCATGCTTCTCATTAAGTCATTAATCTGTTTTCATGGAAAAACTGGATTAACCTTTCCAATAACTATTTTTCACATTATATGCCAAGTTATTTTGGATCATTCTGGATATTTGTGTGTATTAAGTGCACACTGAAGAAAAGTGTGGAGAGATCTTTCAAAAACTTGTTTAGCAGACCTCCCTATGCACTCATTATATGGCCCAAATCACACTTGGAGGGTTGGATGGGGATGAGTATAGTGGGTAGGACTCAAAAATAAATGTATCTGAATTTATTCTGAGCCTTATACCAGTCATCCTTTTCAAGGTCAAGCAAGGGTTTTTGATTGTCACATGTACAATGTGCAGTGAAATTCCTGTTTGTGCAAAGTTCCTTGCAGACATAATAATCAACATACTGTACTTATAAACATCAGGCATTAAAAAAATCTAATTACAACATTACATACACAAGAATCACAGAAGATGCAACACTTAATTTGCTTTGATGCTTACAGACTATTTATCACATATGACAGCTGAGCTACCTTATTACCCCTGGGTAGAAATAGTTCTTAAATCTCACAGTTTGTGTGTTAATAGTTTTATAAAGCCAGCCTGATAGGAGGAGGGAAAAAATATCTTTGCAAGGTGACTGGGGTCCTTTACGATTAATTTTGCCTTTGCCACAGAGCTTGGCAAATATGACCTGCAGAGATGTCATTCACATCCCAATGATAATACGCACCATTTTCACCAGCCTTTCCAATGTCTTGTGGTCCCTAACTGAACTGTTGCCATACCAGAACATCATACAGCCTATCAGAATGGACTCTACTTAAATTTATAAAAGTTGCTCTGGACTGCTAGAGACAGTCACTGATGGGCCTTTTCTGATGACCACTGTGGTGTATTCTGTCCACCTAAAGATCATTTGTGATAGCAACCCCCCAGGAATTTAAAACTGTTGACTTTTTCCACAGCCAACCCCCAATATAAATGGGGATGTGATTTATCTGCTACTTCCTGATATCAACAACAATCTCCCTAGTCTTGTGGACCCTGTGATACGCAAAACCCCCAGAGTTCTTTTCATTGTGAAATCAGCAAAATCACTGAAATTTTCAGGAACTTCGTACCACTCCGCAAAATGCATTGAAGTCAATGAGGACAGAGGAAATGAACAAGTTTTGAGTGGATTATAATGGTAAAATAGTTTTTAAGTGTTCCTGTTGGATAGGGAAGCATCTTTCAACTATGCTAGGCCAACTGTTATGGCCAGAGATGTGATCTGAGCAATGAGGCAGAAGTGTTAACAGTTGTGCCACAATGCCTCAAACAATAAAAGATGCAGATGGAACGACAAACACAAACAAAATACAACAAATAATACTACTACTACTACATTTTATTTATATAGCGCCTTTCCCATGCTCAAGGCACTTACAGAATATAAGAAAGAACGGCAGGGTATACAGCGTATAGCATTGTACAAACCAAATAAATAAAGAAGAGTAAGACAGTAAATTCAGAGAAAGCCTAACAGACGACAGAATTGATGGTCTAGCACACACACATACAGGTTACATGAGCATCTTGACAGAGAGGTAAACAGAGAAGGGGAATGAAGTCAAGTAGAGCTAAAAGCCTTCCTGAACAGCTGAGTTTTGAGTTGTTTTTTTTAAAAGAATTCATGGAGTCAGCTGACATGATTAATTTCGGTAGGCCATTCCAGAGTCTGAGCGCTATACTGCTGAAGGCCTTGTCACCCATGGAGTGTAGATTAGTGTGGGGCACAACAAGATAACCAGAATCAGAGGACCTTAGTGAGCAGGCAGGCACATAGTGATGGAGAAGGTCACTGATGTAGATTGGTGCAAGGTTATTTAAGGCTTTGTAGGTTATTAGTAGGATTTTTATATTTGAATTTGTACGACACAGGGAGCCAGTGAAGACAGAGCAGGATGGGTGTGAAGTGCTTGCTGCTGCTGGAGCTGTGATATAAGAAGGGACACCTGCTAACAGCGAGTTACAATAATCAATGCGGGATGTGATAAAAGCATGGACAAGTTTCTCAGCATTAGAAAATGAGAGGAAGGAGCGAACACTGGATATGTTACGGAGGTGAAAGCAAGAAAGTTTTTTAATGTGATTTATGTGGGCGGAGTAAGAAAGGGAGGAATCAAAAATGACACCAAGATTCTTTGCAGTAGAGGCAGGTCTGATGAGATCACCTCCAAGATTGACTGGGAAGGAGCTCATTTTAGTCCCAATTTGCAGGAGTTCAGTTTTGTTGCAGTTTAATTTTAAAGAGTTCTGCTCCATCCAGGTTTTAATTTCACTAAGGCAGGTTGTGAGCTGAGAAAGCTCTGATGAAGTTCCACTTTTAACATTGAAGTAGAGTTGAGTATTGTCTGCATAAAAATGATAACCCAGTCCATAGCTACGAATAATATGGCCAAGGGGAAGCATATAAATACAGAAGAGAAGAGGGCCAAGGACAGAGCCCTGAGGAACTCCTTGTGTGACTGGCGCCAAGCTGGATCTACTGTTGCCAAGACTAACAAACTTCTGCCTATCAGTCAGATAGGACTTGAACCACTGGAGGGCAGTGCCAGAGATACCCAGCATGTTCTACATTCTGGACAGTAGAATGTCATGTCTGACAGTGTCAAATGCTGCACTGAGGTCCAACAGAATTAATATGCTTGTTTGTCCAGAGTCTGCTGCCATAAGCAAATCATTGGTTACCCGTAGCAGAGCAGTTTCACAGCTGTGCGCCACCCTGAAACCAGACTGAAAGGGTTCCATCAAATTATTAGACGTTAAATAATTGGTGAGCTGGGAAGCTACAACACGCTCAAGAGCTTTTGACAGGAAAGGTAAGTGGGAAATAGGCCGGAAACGGTTAAGATTGTCAGCATAAAGACCAGAATTTAACATTGGGGTTACAGAAGCGATTTTAAAAGTGAGCAGCATAGAGCCAGTGTAAAGGGATGAGTTTATTATTGTTGTAGCAGTCGGGATTATGGCATGAAGGCAGGATTTTAGTAGTGTGCTGGGGATGGGGTCCAGTACACAAGTAGTTGGACACAAATTAGCAGTAAGTAAATAAAATATAGATCATTGTGCCCAAAGAGTTCTAATTCTGGAGGCATACGCTGGCTGTGCCATGAAGCAGTAGTGTGGGACAGGCTCATTCCACTGTTTGAAGTCACAGCTCCAGGCGTAGCGGTCTTTTACTTTCCTAATGTATCTGTGCAAATGCTTCACTTTTTTTTCCCCCCTAACATCATGAAGAAATGTCTTGAAAATACTGTAATAATAAATCTTTCATTATTTAATGGAGTCTCCTTTATGGCTCCAGTTAAGATGTACCTGAGCACATGACTAATTATGCATAAAAATAAGCCACGAGGTGTTGCACTGCTGCTACTGCCACTATAGTACAATACTCATTATGGTCAGCTAATGTATCCCATCAAATGAAAATACTGCAATGGCTAGAGTACTGATGGGATTGTGACATCATGCATGTGTGAAGCAAATCGGTAACGATCTTACAGTAGGTATGGCTGCTACAGCTCTGTTATGTCACACTGGACTTGCCGCACTATTAATTTCTAGGAAAATATGTGGTAAACAAGGTGACCAAGTAAAATGCATATTATCTGCAAAACACATTTCGGCAAATTTTACTGATGAACACTACTGCTAACATTCAGAGAGAGATTAATGTCCTGACACCACTCAAGAGCCTAAACTCATCTCAATAAGCTGTCTTATCATTGTTTGTGTTCAAGCCTATAATGGTGGAATCATCTGAAAACTTTATGATAATGCTGGAGCCATACTTAACCATACAATCAGAATCATTGTAATCCAGTCAGCTGATGTGAAAGCCTACAACAGCTGCATGTATTAACTCCACAAAGCCATCACAGTGACAAAATGGCAGTACAGTAGGCATTTAGAATTACAGTTTAGAAGAACTACTCAGGGTGGTACAGGGTGGCCAGCCAACTTGGATCCATCAGACTTAGAATGTGTACATTCTGCAAGAACCTCAGAGCAACCACATCACCACCCAAACCCACAGGTGAAATTTGTCCCAACTGATCACTCCAGGTTTTTACGTCTTCATCTTCTATAATACTATGCTTTAAATACAATTAGCATGAAATGCCTGATTTTGCCCTGCCTTTGGGTTTTACTGCTTCTGTGCTTACCTATCTTGTTAATTATTTGGCTTTACAGATTACAGAGACAGGCACTGGTGCCTGTACCAAGTTTAAAGTGATCACTAATTCTAATTTTACTCTAGGCTGTAAAGTACAAGGTATTTACCATGTTGATCATACACCCCATGAGCGATGTTGAGGTGTGCTCAACTTCCATCATCTTCAGTGTTAACAAGCAAGACCATGAACAATCATCTGGATTCTTTTACAGCTATTTCCCTGCCTACACTCAATGTGAGCTAATTCTACCTCAATAATACTTATGGGAGTAGGCAGGAGAAACGCACGTCATATGACAGGACTCCCCTTATTTTGAACGAAACCTTATGTGCTCCCCCCTCCACGGTACTGGGTAAGTGACAAAGTTTGTCTCTCTTTGTATCCTTTCAAATTCCACACTTTCACAGCAAATATCCATTCTGGCAGAGGTGCATAATAATGAAGCTAAAATACTAAATTTCTGTATTTTAGTGTATGATTTGAGAATTTTGTTCCCCTGTATTTCATTATATCATTTTCTGTCTACATTTCCTTTGACTTCACTACATTTGCTATACAATTACACACAATGTTTTTTTTACTCAATTAGCTAAAATACAGGCTTTCCCCGGTTTAGGAAAATTCTTCAATACAAGATATCTTGGACAATTCTCAATGAGAGTTGCAGATGCTAACACTATATTCTGCACAGTCATTTAACACACACACCTCACAGCAGGGCACTTCGCTTTACATCTGGGGAAGGACAGGACTGGTGACACCCAATCTCAGGCTCAGTTACTTTTAGAGCTGAAAGGGGAGGGGGACTGACCTGCAAGCTTCAATGAAGTGTACTTGTGCATTCACGTTCTCAAATGTCTACCTACACTATCCAGGGGCATCACAGCATCAAAACAAATTGTGGACTAGTTTAAAAGACCCAAAATTTGAATGTGAAATTCTAGGTCTAGGTAAAGCTTCGTGAAACATTTCATGAATGGCAATTACTTAGTAGGGTTTGTTTTAATGTCTAATGCTACTATTATTATTATTATTATTCAACTAATTGTTCCAATTTTCAAGTAGTTCAGTGTTAAGTGAACAAAAAGGAGACATTTTCGGGCCAGGCAATGGCTTAAAAATGCTTTCCATTTAAATAAATGTTGATTAGGTGCTGACAATATGAAAATTCACTTTACAAAGTGGTTTTCAAGAATGGATTAGTTCTGACCTCACTAAATTAAGATTCAATTATTAAGAGGTCTGCTAAAAGCCCTTGCTTCAAGCTGCAGTTACTTGGCACATACTTTAGTGACTGAAATAAGATTCATAAGCAAAAAGAAATTTAGTCTGAAATATTTTAAGTTTGTAAGAACTTTAGACCATAAATAAGAGAAAGAGTAATAAAAAAAACAGGCTTTTCTCATCTGGCATGCTTGATCAATGCTTAAAAATGCAGGGCAAATTCCAAACTCAAAATACTGAATTCTCCTAAGACATTAGAACATATGTGGGCAGAAGAAACATTTAATAGGAGACTTTGGATGAGATTGAGAGCATTACAGAGTGGTGGTACGAGCTCTACGATACCTACAAACCCCTTTACCAGAACAGGTTTCACTTTCTATTAGATACAACAGAAATTCTGCTAAGCAGTAACGATACACATATAACACAAACCAATATAAGATAGCATGATAAATAGCAACTAAAAGGGAGGCACAGGTAAACTATCATTTCACAAAGATGTCTTTGACCTATTTACTCACTGCGTTATTGAATTCTGCACACTCTTCTCATTTAAAGTCATTCCAGGGGGTGGATCATTTTGCAATGCTAATAGCTCCTTCTGTAGTCTTTTCTAAAAATAAAAATAAAAATAAAAGTAAGGAACAGAACACATGTATCCTTTCCGGAACACACATAAAAACATGCTCTTTACAACTGCATGTGCAACAGTTAAGGTCTTAAAGATATTTAGTTTTAATCATTTAGGTCTGAAACAAAACTATTTCAGACAGCTTTTGTAAAAGGTCTCATCAAGCCTGTCTGCTAAATGAAAAAGCCAAGCTGTCCCAACACCTCATCATGACGCCCTCCCAGGCTTAAACTTCACCATGAGATTTGCAGGAATCACACCAATTAAAAAGTCCTGCATGGATTAAAAAAGCAAGAAAATGAAGCTGTTCTTTCAAGGAACAAACACACCGTGCTTCATTACTGCCACCTTTATACCATTAAGGAGGTAATTCAGAACTTAAAAGTACAACTTGTGCTTGTTTTGACAGCACAATATTATCATCACCAATCAGCTGAAAGTTAATAGTTTTTAATTTGTGATGTCATGCATTTGCACGAGGGATTTAGAAACCTATAATCCTATAAATACCGGCAAGACTAATAATGTTTTAGTACCGCATCATACATAGACATGGTAAAGGAACAGAGGCTTCACATTCACCCTCTGAATTTAATTTACATGGCTACAGCTGTCCATTCTGCTATCCAGCTCTCTTTAAACCAGCTAACTGAATGCACTGGGCAAAAAGCAGAAACCAATCTTGGGTGTGGCACATCACTTGCATACCTTAACATTTAATTTTATGATGCCAATTTAGTATCTTCAGATAGAATCTAATCTGCACATCCTTGGGATGTAGGAGGAAAAGTAGTGCATGTGAACGAAAATCTACACTGGCAGTGTTAAATACAGCTGTAGCATTTAGCAAGCATTTCATGTTGAAATAGTTCACAAATATGCTAAAAAAATAAATACATAAAAAATAAAGTATTCAGTTCACAACTCCTAATAGGATTGAGCAGGCTAGAGAACATTAATATTAGGTTTATACTGTACAACTAAATACTATTAAGGGATGGGGTCACACTTTATAAATACACTCCTCAGTTGTAGATAAAATCCCTTCATCTTGAAACCCTTCATCTTGAACTGCTGGTGAGCAGTACTGATAGTTGTAGCAATTAAAAACAGCACACTGACAACAAAGTTAAAGTCAAAACCTTGTCCCTGATACCCAGTCTAGATACAGAATATCTTCATCTGAATCTAAAAAAGAGCATCATCTTGTGGTATAGCATGAGAAGACATCTACATAGACATTAATATTACTCTGCATTTTAAATGGATCTAATTAAATAATTTAGATTTTTTCATTTTACCATTTCTATGATTTCAGTTCATTCTATAAGCAAATAAATCAGAAGCAAAGGAAAAACAAGGTGCAAGGGAGCAGAAATGTTTCATATGACTACAGCTTTGTAATTTCCAGACAACACACGGTTTATCAAAATGGTGCATCTTCATGGGCATAAAGATAAGCATTTTGTGTTTTTTCTTCTCAGTTTCTGTTCTCTTTCACATGTTAAAGGTTTACATCCAATCAAATTGAACTAAAAAGAGTAATTTAACCAAGAGAAAATCCCCCAATCCTGCAGCCAGCAGAAGCTCCATTACAATTTGGCATTGCAACAACATAAAGCATTTACAAGCATCAAAAGCACCTGTTCTAACCAGTGTCATTCAGATGCCAAAAAGTAGCAAGCAGTGTAAAAGAGGGAAGTGTATAGCACTCTCTGGGCAAAAATGCCTTGTTGATGCCACAGGTCAGAGGAGAATGATCAGACTGGTTTGAGCAGACAGAAAGGCAACAATAATGCAAATAAACACTCACAGGTATGCAGAAGAGCATCTCTGAACACAACAACTATCAGCTAAGAACAGGCAACCTAGGCTGCAATTCACATGGGCTCACCAAAACTGGACAACAGAAAATTGGAAGAATGTTGCCTGGTCTGACAAGTCTCGATTTCTGCTGTGACCATTCACAGCATTTGGATGGTAGGGTCAGAATTTGACATGAACATCATGAAAGCATGGGTCCATCCTTCCTTAATCAACGGTCCAGGCTGGTGGTGGTGGTGTAATGTTGTGGGGGATATTTTCCTGGCACACTTTAGGCCCCGTAGTACCAACTAAGCACCATTTAAATGCCACATCTCAAGTACTGTTGCTGACCATGTCCATCCAGCAGTATAATGTACCATGTCACAAAGCTCAAATTATTTCAAACTGGTTTCATGAACAAGACAATAACTCAACTTTCAGCAAATGGCCTCCACAGTAACCAGATCTCAGTCCAACAGAACATCTTCGGGATGAGGTGGAATGGGAGATTTACATCATGGGAATGCAGCCGACAAATCTGCAGCAACTGCATGATACAACTATCATTGCAATACGGACCAAAATGTGTGGAATGTAGAGTAAGGTGAAAAGAATTACATTCTGACAGTTCAATGACAGATTGAAAAAAATATTTTTTTTCTGACCAGAAATAGGACGCAAAGTGTTAAGACACCACCTTTCAAGCAAGGCAAGTAGCAGTTTTTCTTTCAACAGGTACATTCCACTGCACACAGTTGCCTACAGGCAGAAGGGGAGGTAGGAAGTGATGCACAACCCCGATGCAAAACTAAAGATAGCACTAACTATAGAATTCAGAGAGCATTTGACTACATGCAATTTAATGTCAAAAAGATGAGCTTGGATAAAGAAAAAAAATAATTTGGTGGTAAAATATCAAAGCCATAAACAAAGATGAATTCAGCTTTACTCAAAGCAGATCAACAGGTTCCCAATCTACTTAATTTTGGGGGGCAATTGAGACAAGGAAGCCCGGTCCAATTGCAAGTGAGTTGGGAGGATTATTAAAAAAAAAAAAAAAAAAAAAGTAATTACATCATATTATGTGCACAGAGCCAAGTATATGCTACCCAGGGGGCTAAGGAGGTGGAGGAAGATGGGTGTTCTTTCTGCAGGCAAAAGGACAGTGATGTGGTTGTATGCAGCAAGGGCAGTTTAGGAACAACACTTGGATAACAGCTACAGCAACCCTTAGAGAGGATCCTACAAGGCTGGTAAATGGGAATGAAGGAGGCCTGGAATTTTATAATTTCCAAGCCTTGTGTGTGTGTGTGTGTATATATATATATATATATATATATATATATATATATATATAT
>JANRMT010062820.1:4441396-4456529 GCA_026402145.1 Polypterus bichir lapradei
CGACCATTCCACAGGTGCATGTTAATTAATTGATTATGGTTAATTGATCATGCATGGAAAACATTGTTTAAACAATTTATAATGAAGATCTGCAAAGTTATTTGGATTTTTAAAACATTATTGTTGAAATACACAGTCCTGAAAAAGGGACGTTTCTTTTTTTGCCGAGTTTATAATCTCTCTATTATATAAAAAAAAATCCTGCAACGAGACAAGACTTTTTTGAAGAGATGTTTTCCAAGTCCCGCAAGATGAGACTTTGGCCATGAGATTTTTTCAAGTGACACCCTCCTCTTAACCATATTCAACCACGCACATGGTAATCACACCTCTCATTCGTGTGAATGCTTTTGACAGACACTTTCTGCTTTCTTAGCTCTTATAAATTGTAATGCTTTCCTCACTCTAAGTTCCCAGTTAAAGAAGACGTATTATGTCCAAATCTTATTGAATAATTTCATCAGGGTTATCAACAGAAAAAATGAGTATATGGGCAATCCACCAAAGTCAAAAGAATTAACGGCAAAAATTTCATGGCAAATTGGTTAAATGCGTATGAATAGACTATGCTGAAACAGTTGGTGGTGATCGTGCAGAAGATGAAAACATCAACTTATAATACCCAGAAAAATGTCTACAACCGTTAACACCATCCAGTCTTCCACCGCACAAATTAATGTAGAAAGAAGGATGTTTCCTGTTAGAATAGATTTTGCAAAGACAATTAATAAATCTCAGAGCCAAACTTTCGATGAAAGTCCAAACACAGAATCAAAACACAATACGAAATTGACAAAAACTTCATTCAAAAAATTGTTTTTATTAAAGTTTTACAGTAAAAGTGTAAGTTTAAAAGGTATTTGCGTGTTAATTTCAAAGCCAAACAGAATGAAAATGTATGACGCAACGAATAACTCTAACGCAACATGAAACAATTTACTTTCAAATTATTACATTTTACTCTTTAATATGGTTAAATTACTCGCTGTAATGTAAAATAGCTCTATTATGCATATGTAACAATTCCCATGAAAATAAAAATATGTTTACACACCTGCATTCCCATACATGAGCGTCAGAACCGCAAAGAGGCTAGCGCAAGCAAAGTGAGCAAAGCTCCCTGGTTAGTGTGTGTGTGTGTGTGTGGATATATATAAATAAAACTTCTGCCACTTGGCTGAAAACTCAGTTTTGGTCAGACAAATTTTCAGCCATATCTTTTTACTAAAGGGATAATCCACACAATTTGTTTTATATGTTTCTTAAACTACATAGCTTGTATTAATGATTAAGAGAAAAAAACAAAAATCTGTATTCATGCAGATCAGAGATACAGCAACGATGGACAACAAAATATCAAAAACAACCATGAAACAGTCTCATGTTATTCATGTTTTTACTAAAAGGATAATGCACACATTTTTTTTTTTAATATGTTTCTCCTAATGGGAGCAGCCTAAAAAAAAAAAAGAAACTACATAGCTTGTATTAATGATTGAGAAAAAACTCTTTACTCATACGCTCACAAAAACGTTTTTACTAAAATAGTTAAACAAACCATCTCCAGAAAAATGCTTTCATAAATAAAAATGGAACACACTCACATGTGAACAAACATTTGAACTGAAGTCCCACCTCCCATCGTTAGCTATTTTCAGAGCAGCAAGCCACAACTGGAGTAGCCCAGGATGATTTAGTGGTAGTCTTTGAAACTGCACAAGTGAAATGACCTTCTGTTGTTGGAGGATCTTTGGTATGCACAGTTACAAGGCCTGTTCTTTAAATTTTAATCTTCAGTTTTATATTCGTCTCACAGTGCATGCTTTTCGTTCATATCATGTGAAGTTCAATGTTAGCCAATCAATAAGCTGTTACTGAGCTGGATGTCTGACTAATGAATGAGGAGTAGAGTAACATCTGAGTGCATTCCATCTTTATTTACTTGTGTTTTCTGGAAGTGATACTTTTTTACTAAAATACTGTTAACTGCACATGTGTTTGGTACATAGAACTGGATGGCTTGACACTAGGATCATTCAACATGAGTAATGGGAGACTTTTCTTTTAATGGACTTTTTGCAATTGTTTCCTGTTGCTAGTGTGGTCACCACAGAGGCCTATCAGAAACTCATTTCCATTCTGCATGAAAACATTACATTTTCTTGGCCATCACTACAAACTAAAGGGGGTAAAAGAGAGGTTAGGACCATGCACTGATACAGTGTCCATTTAAACCTGACCAAATCTGTACATTTAAACACAATTAGATTTCACTCAAAGAAACAACAGAACAATTGGGTAAGGGGCAACCACTTGGTTATAAACCAAGAAATAATAAAATTTATCAGTCCGATACAGAACAGTTATTTTTAGCTATTTGCTTCCCCTGGGGCCTTAACCTGCCAATGCTAAAATATGAAGAGCTTCAAAAACAGCACCAAATAGTTATTGCAATGTACATTTAAACTATTATTTTTTCCTCCATGGCAATCAAATCAAAATGCCATTAGAATAAGCTTTCAATGTGTTTGTTACAAATTTTCCATTATTGCTGGCAGAAACAAAACATCCAGTTTGCTTTTTACATCCCTGAATAAAAAAAGTGTTTCATACAACCACAAAAAACAACTCATATGAAATAGACTGCTTATCCTGTTTTTCAAAGTATTAGCATGATGTGCATTTACTGTACATGCCAGACTATTCCAAAGAAACAGTCCTTGTTCATCTTATATCTGCAAAACAATGTAATACTCAAAAGTGAAGCCCACTATTCTAACACAAAAAAGGTTGTTCTACATGAAAAAACTGGTAGACTGTCCTCAAAGCAGGACTGCATTGCTGTGACAAAAATTTTCAACCTACTTACATCTAAGCAGCACAACATCCTTCTACCTTAAGTACAGATTTGAGGCTCCCAACAGGAGCTTACATGTGTGCTATTTTAAAGCAGGCAGCAACTCCATAGAGATTAACTCAGTCTCTCACACAAAACACATCTCTAATCCACTTTGGAGAGTCATTTGCGACCACACCTTCAAAGAGGCAAAAGAATCAACTTAAGTTGTGTTTTATTAAAAAAAAAAAAAAGTAAATCACCATGCAAAACCAAAAATGCACATTTTCTGAAGCAATGAGGTATGGTAGGTATTTTATGTAAAAAAGGAAATGAAAATTAAAAATTATGAAATGAAAATGCAATTCAATTTTCAAAGTCTGCACGCAAAAATGCTGCAAAAGTCAGAATTAAAATGAAATAACCCCCCATTTGCAATTTCATTTTCAAAGTCTGTGTACAAGAATGCTACAAAATTAAAATGAATATCCCCCAGTGGGTTCAGTTAACACTAGAGCCTTTTGAAATGCATAAACTTCCTTAGAAGGCTGGCGTCCTTCAACATCTGCAATAAGAATCTGCAGATGTTCTACCAGACGGTTGTGGAGAGTGCCCTCATCTACGCGGTGGTGTGCTGGGGAGTCAGTATAAACAAGAGGGATGCTTCACGCCTGGACAAGCTGGTGGAGATCGTTCCTCCCCCACACTATGCGACTCTTCAATTCCACCGGATTTTGGTTAAACATTAACATTATACAATGATATTGTCTGTATGTGCACCCTGCATTTTTTAATGTGCACTGCATTATCATCACTATTTAATTAATATGGTTTTTGCCAGTATGCTGCAGTATGTGAATTTCCCCTTGGGGATTAATAAAGTATCTATCTAATCAGAAGAACCATGTCCAGCAGAAGTTCAAATCAAAGTTGAATGCTGCTAGCTGTGGAAACAAACCTCTGCAGTGTTTTTATTCTTCAGCAAGTGCAATTGTTATTCTGGGATGAAAGATAGACTTCTTATTAAACCAGAAACATACTAATCAGTTGTGAAGGCGGAGCTGAATGGTAGATCAGAATAGATATTTAAAATGGTTGTCTGGTACTAATGTGCATAGGCTCTACACAGGCTAAATGAGCATTTCAGCTCAATTTGTGGCTTTTGAATGCTGACACATCAGTTTATCATCAGGATGTTCTATTCACCTCAGAAGGGATTGCTCACAGCTACCTCTGTTAATATGTAGAATATATATTTTATCATAACTGACAGGGCTGAAAAAGCCTGGTGGACATAAACATTCAACAGTGTTTCTTATATGATAGTTTGACCATCAACACTTTTCCATTTATCACAGCAATGTTCAAATAAGGCGGGGGAAAACCATCTTCCAGTAGTAGAGATGCTTTACTCCCCCAAGGCTAGGACTGGTAGCACAGCCCACTGAGTCCAGACTGCTCACCACTTGCATATTTGATCCTTGGGCGGAGAGAGCACTCAGATTCTCTTTAATTTTGACAGCTAACTTGAGTAATGGAACATGTGTGAACATAATTCTGATAAGATCTAAGAATCTCTATTCCATTCCCAGTATCCACACTAGTAGTTTAATGTATTATTCAGCCCGATAAATACCTTCCCGGCCCACAACAGCTCTAGTTAAAGTAGCGGCCAACAACCCTGGATGTCACTTAAGTGGCTATTCAGCTTGCCAAAATAAAGTATAATCTATCTATAAGAAACCACTGGGCACCTAACTGAAAATATTGTGCCACACTTCAAATTAAGCAAGAGCCATCTCCGGTTAACCCAAAAAACACATACACAATTAGTGTTTGCTATCTAGGTCCAGATTTTTCTGTTTTCTCCAGGATCTTTCCTCTCCTAATCTTCCTAACTAGTGAGAGAGGTGTGTTCAGGACAGCATATCACAAGTACAGCTTTAAAACAGAATCCCTCAGTCCAAAGAGGCTAAATAGAAAAGGAGGATGGGAGGAGATATTAGCTTAAACAGTTCCTTGCCACAAATTATTATGCAAGATACTTGGTCCAAAAAAATCTACAATGGCTGTTTTAACATGATTTACTCTATTTAAATGAAACATACAGTACACTGAAGCCACTTCATAAATACAAAAAAAAAATTACTGTCCATGCTGCTGTATACAAAGGCTTTAAATTATAATCAGGATTACACTTGAATGTTACAGTCCCAAAGGAGTGTGAAGCTGTGAATCATAAACCTCATTAAATACATTAAAAAAAGCACCCAATAAAACATTTTCAGATGTTCTTTCTAAATTTTATAAATAGGTATCTTGACCATATCATTGTTATAATTTAGTTTGTTTGTATCAGCAAACAAACAATTTTAAGGAAGATAAAATCTAGTCAAGATTTTACACAAAATCATGCACATATTTGTACATTAATGAAGGTATGACTCCACCAGTACCAGTCATTAAGATTCTCAAATAACTGTGGTAATTTAAAATCTAGCGACAAAGTTGCAACCCGATCACTACAAAACCTGCTATCAAATTTAAGACTTCTTGTAAAATAAACGGAGAAGTAGCTTCCATGACAGATTGGGGATGGGAGGAAAGGGTTGGGAGTTTAATCCACAGTTTGCAGCAAATCTGACATATGCCAAGGCCCAGTTCAAAGAAACAAGTATTCCATTACCCATCTGAGACAGCCAAAAAACTGTGCTGAAATGAACACATGAACTACACTGTGTGCACAATTATTAGGCAAGTTGTATTTTTGAGGATTAATTTTAATATGGAACAAACACAGTGCTATCAGTCAATCCAAAATGTTAATAAACCTGAAACCTGAATGTTTCACAACAGAAATGTGAGTGTGAACATCATCAGGGGAATACATATGTGTGCACAATTATTAGGCAACTATTAGTGTGCAGATTTATTATGCAACTAAAGGAAAAATGAAAATTTTCCCATCTCACTTGTTTATTTTCATCTGTTATAGTGAGAATAATAAACAACACCTCAAAATTTACAAATAAACATCTCTGACATTTAAAAAAAAATAAATCAATGACCAATATAGCCACCCTTCTTTCCAATAACAGTCATAAGCCTTTCCATTCATGGAGTCTGTCAGTTTCTTGATCTGTTGACGATCAGCTTTTTGTGGAGCAGTGACTACAGCCTCCCAGACACTCTTCAGAGAGGTGTATTGTTTTTCTCCCCCGTAAATCTAGCGTTTAAGAAGTGCCCACAAGTTCTCGATAGGGTTTAGGTCAGATGAGGAAGGGGGGCCATGTCATTATTCCTTCATCTTTAAGGCCTTTACTGGCTGGCCACGCAGTGGAGAACTTCGATGCAAGTGATGGAGCATTGGCCTGCATAAAAATCATGGTCTTTTTCCTGTATCACTGTTTGAAGAAAGTGTCTTCGAAAAACTGGCAGTAGTTTTGGGAGTTGATTTTGAGTTCATCTTCAATGCAAAAAGCTAGCTCATCTTTAAAAATA
The DNA here is from genome assembly GCA_026402145.1 of Polypterus bichir lapradei. Classification (NCBI taxonomy): domain Eukaryota; kingdom Metazoa; phylum Chordata; class Cladistia; order Polypteriformes; family Polypteridae; genus Polypterus; species Polypterus bichir. The sequence goes on from JANRMT010062820.1 coordinate 4,447,734, forward strand.
CCAGCTCATACCAGTACCCCACCTCCACGTTGGAGTGGAGCTCTGTGCCCATTACTGATCCACAGGTCCATCCATCTGGTCCATCAAGAGTCACTCTCATCTCATCGGTCCATAAAACCTTTGAAAAAAATCTGTCTTCAGATATTTCTTTGACGTTTTGACGTTTCAACTTATGTTTCTTGTTCAGTGGTGGTTGGGTTTCAGCCCTCCTTACCTTGGCCATGTCTTTGAGCACTGAACACCTTGTACTTCTGGGCACTCCAGGTAGGTTGCAGCTCTGGAATATGAAAGTACTGGAGGATAATGTGTTCCTGGTAGCTTCACGTTTGATTCTTCTCAAATCTTTGGCAGCTAATTTGCGTCTTTTGTTCTCAACACGTTTCTTGCGACCCTGTTGACTATTTGCAACAAAATGTTTGATGGTTCTGTGATCACACACCAATATCTTAGCAATTCCAAAAGTGCTGCATCCCTCTGAAAGACTTTTTACAATTTTTGACTTTTCAGAGTCAGTTAAATCTCTTTTTTGGCCCATTTTGCCAGAGGAAAACTAGCTGCCTAATAATTCTGCACACCTTGATATAGGGTGTTGATGTCATTAGGCCACACCCTCCCTCATTACACAAATACACATCACCTGACGTGCTTAAATCCAATAAGCATTCAAGTTAATACAGCTTGGAGTTGGAATATACACATAAAAATGATGATATGGTCAAAATACTCATTTGCCTAATAATTGTGCACACAGTGTACAGAGTGCTGGAGAGAGAGATTTGAACTCCATGAAGCACCTCAAGTTGTGAAATTGGGGAAAAAAAACCAAGTCTAGGTCATCAGTTCCACTGAGGCAAAATTCAATGGTAACATGGGGGGAAAAAAAAAAAAAAAAAAAAAAAAAAAACACCACCACACCCAAAAAAAGTCACAGTTAAAATATTTATTTTTACATTAGGAAGAAAACAAGAGACACTACAATAAATGAATCACTCTCTGTACCTCGAGAATAAAATAATAAAAAGGAACACAAGTCGATACATTCCAGGTAATGACAGAATAAAAGCAACAAAATGAGGTAAAGATTAAAGAATAAATCAGAATGCTTGAAATTTTGCAGGTCATTCTGAAGATACAGGACTAACTTTTTGTGATTGGAATATTCTGATGATTAAATTCTGGGAACTCCAAAATTATGTCATGAAATCATATGAAGTAACACTGAGTAATTTTGATTTCTTAACTAATGGTGGTGAAAATTCCAGAGAAAAGCAAATGAAAGCTTTTCAGAAGCTCAAGATAAAGCATGATTTTTATAAAAATTAAGACAGGGGAGCATGCCAAATTACATGTAACAGAGTACCTATAGTTAAGTGCTGATATACTGCTGTGTGCATTTTTGCTTCCTTATTGTTTTGCCCATTTTTAAAATTCTACTCTATCAAATTTAACCCCAAAATTAAAAAATAATAATATAAAATTAATTATTTAACTCTCTGGTCACATCTCATGGAAATACAAGTTTGCAGAGGCGGTTTGTGTTTCTGAAAACCCACTATTTTACAAATATTATCATACTGTATGTAGTCTGTGAGGACCATTAACTCAGTTTAAGTCTTTATTTTTGAGAAATCAAACAATTATGGGTCTGACCAGAGCAACCACTTTCTAAAAGCAACTATTTCAATGCAGACATAACTAAGAACATCCTAATGATGAGTTTGGTAATCTACACAACAAACATAATATAGGTATCCTCTTTCACTGCAACAAAATATTTAATGCATTTTTTCTTTAACTATATATTATGTACATCCTCAATTTTTAATTACTTCTTTTACTGCCTGTAAAGGTTTGTTAGGCTTATATTTCCAGAGTTTCTATATAGTTAAAAAAAGCTTACATTTAGTTTTATAATCTTACATCTGCACATTCATGGCATTTGTGTTGCATGAAAATTTATGAAATCCTATTTTAGCTTTTAGTATGATAAATAGGAACTGTTAAATCCTTCACAAGGTAAAAATAGTTTTTACTTACCTAAAATAAAGTCTGTGTAACAACACATTATACGGATTGTTACAGGGAAATGATAACTACAATATACTTACAAATGTCTTCAAATTTAAAATCTCTGAAATGCTGAAATTTCAAACAAAAATATAAAAAAGAGAAATGCAGTCATGCACCGGCTTACTGAGAAATGGCTGGTCTGAAATGTAGCATTATGTCAGTCATAAAGCTTACAGGTCGCTCCAATTGGGGGTCTGTGTGTCTTGTGCATACTTTGACTGTCAGTAAAATAGACCAAAATAAGGAACTGTTTATCAATCATTGGTTGCCCAGCCAGTGGGTTGCAGGTTGCCGTTGTTGGACCAGGGTGGATTACCTAAAACAGTGTCTCTCAACCACTGGGTCGCAGGTTGCTGTCATTGGTTTGCTAGTGGGTTTGCAATCAGCAGTACTGTGTGCTATTCTTCCCAGTTACTAAGTGAAACTGTTTCAGTAAGGGGGACTTTCAATTATACTAATTTCACAAGGGGCAGTTAAGCATGTACTGCTAGTGGGATGTCAATGAATTTAAAAAGGCAAAATTGGGGTGAGGTACCATAATGGTACCTCATAAAGTTAAACACCGATGTAACAAAGGCACTGAGCATGTACAGAATTAGAATACGTAAGAATTAGAAACATATAGCAGAACCAAACAAACAAAGGATCCTCCAAGAGTCAGAAAACATCAGATCCTGTGAAATAATAATAGAATTTATTACTGTGGCTAGTTTTGGCAAATTCTAGAACATTACCCCATTGTTTTCCTAATGCCAATGGCCATAACCATAAATTGCCTTTACTCGGTTGGTCGGGGCATGACTGGTAGATTTGTGTATGTGTTTTTTTTTTTATGTTTAATGATATATACCTTCAATTATATATAGCCATCATGTGCAGCAAATCTATTAACCCATTATCTTTAGGTGCACATCCAGTCATCCAACGAAATCCAATCCATCCAATGGGAAATTGTATATATAAATAAAATAAGCACAATGTGTGACAGTAAAGAATCCAAAAGTATGCTTGGGCAACAGAAGGCCTCTCAGACACATACTCATCCATCAACTTTCCAAGCAGACTCTTTGCATTAGAGGGTCACAGGGAACTGAAGCGACACTGAACATTACAGAAGTGACAACTCCGAACTGGTTCTATTCAAACATATACAAAGCCAATAAATGTCATTGATTAGCATAAAGTCTTTCTCTGTAATGTGGGAGGAAATAAGAGAAAAGCCACTCGGGCACAGTGAAAATCCAAACTGTAGTTAATGACCTGACCTAGAATTAAATCCAGGATCCAGCAGCTGTGAGACAAGAACAACACTAACCAATATATCAGCTCAAGATAACAGATCAAATTTTATTCTACTTTTCATCATGCAGCCAGACTGGGTCAATCTATTATAACTTTAATTCAAAGACAGGATCAAAGTTGTTTTCTAATTTCATGGCTAAAAACACTTGGTATATTAAAACTGCAATTAGCATTAATATAAAAATTATGCTGAGAATAAAATACTTCTACATCATCTCCTCTTAATTTGTTTTCTTAGAATGACCAGGTTCACCTTCGATCCCCTTTGTTGTCCCATATGATTTAATCCTATAAGAATAAGAACAATACTTCTACTCATTAGGAAAACAGAGATTACCCGTGGGAGGTTACATGACCAATGAACATAAAGTGTAAAGATAGCAATAAATGTTTGCAAAAACACCAACAACAACATAGTACAGAGCATTTTTTTAGCAAAAATTCTTAACAAAAATGCTTATCTTCATGAGAAAATATATAAAAAAAACGGACATCTCAATCTCAAAAAAGGCATAAAAAGTAGAAATTCAAAACAAACAATTTACTTGTTAATGTATAAAAAAAAATGAATATTGGTCATGGTAATCCTGGACTGCTAGAAAGTCCACATTCTTTACCAAAGTGAATATGTACCTGTAGTTAGTAGGTATAAGATTCATTTGTAAATAAGCCAATTAAAGAGTTCACTTCATTAAATAAAGAGCCATTTTTCCCCTATCAGCTGTTGATTTATGGACTCTAGTGCACTGCATATCACTTTATTGCTTAATTATATTACAGAATTGCACTGCAGTGTATTTGTTATGACTAGGACACTAGTCTTTAAGCCCAAGTCTGGGATAAAGGAGTCAGACAAATACCAGTAATATATTTTTTTCCTTTAAATGAGCTACTAATAATACATTATTAATTAGATTAAAAATGGAGGGCTGTGGCCCTAAACTGTAGCATTACACTTAACACAAAGGGATCTATCATCTTTGCAATTACCCTTCTTGCCAGCAGATAGTAACACTGTGAACTCTGTGTTGTTCAATAGGTTAAAAAACTATAATAATAATAAATTCTAACAGAATGAAATGAGACAATTGGGTTAGAGAAGGGAAATTGAAGCCAACTATTTTTGCAACAGAAATTATGAAACAAAGCTGAAAATCTATGACTTTAAAACAGTGTGACTTATTTTATGGTACCACTGCTATTAAATAATTCACCTTTTGTATTATTTGACTTGGCTATCGCACCCTTCATCTTAATTTTGTCTCTCTTCCACTTTCTCCCATGGGCAGGTCTACTTGCTATGGTGCTGGAATTGTACAAAAAAAACCAAAAAAAAAAAAAAAACCAAAAAAAAAAAAAAAAAAAACACACCACCACAGGAAAGCAGCTCTTAACTGGGCCTTCTCCATCACTTCACATATTACAAATGTAACCTTGAACAGCTGTCTTTTATCAGACTCTCCAGGGAGAAAGATAGCAGCCATCAGACTTGACACTGCCAAGATATTTTGCAGATTCATTAACTAAACCTTACAGGGGTTTGGTTATCACCAGAGACTGCATCATGTTGCTGTTTCTGTTCTCCTCTGTTGTGATGTGGTCTCTGAAATGTGATGTGTGTACATTGACATTTTATATGGACTTACAGTTTTAAATGTGTTTTGTTTGGGGCACTGATCCAAGCAGTAATCTAAAAGGTATTGAATAAACATTTTTGGTATTGTAATTAACCAAACTCAAAACAATTAACCACTAGATCATTTCTTTAAAATGAAATGCAATACAAAAAGTTAAAGAATTTTTAAAATAACAGACTTATTTAACACTACACAAACAGATAAAAAATACATCATGACAAGTAGTACCCAGGTATAAGCATTTGGTTAAAATGTGCAGTGTTTACTGGACTAGGTGTGCAATGACAGCCCATGGCTACCTCATGAAAACAACCCCTCATTGCAAAAGTCTGAATCAAATCAATCCTATCTATGTCAAGTTAAAGATACAGGAGAAGGTTATAGTTTGTCATTAAAATGACTTGCAGCAGTGAGTTTTGTTGGACTGTGCCTAACATGCAGCTAACAATAAACTTTGCCAAAGGGTAAACACACAAAAATACTGTAAAATTCTATAGAAAAGAAATAGTAGTAGTAGCAGGACTGTCATGCGCACAAATTAAGTGTAGCATATCACCCATCTTTTTAAAAAAAGGTAATAAAGTTTTTGTAATTGTGGGCACTCTGGATACAATCCTTATATATAATTTGATACTATCCGTATGTATGGTGTTTGCGTCAATACCCCGTATGTATGGTGTTCGCATCAATACAAGTTAGAACCATGCAATGGGACTCTGCCTCTGTAGTCAGAACATAACGTGGCAAACGTGAACGCAGTATTGCATGATTGGCTAAGAATGTTCAAATGCTTCAGTGACGCCGCTGGACGGCCGAGCATGGTAAGTCGGTGTTGGTTCGAGCAGATAACAGTAAGTTTGGCTGGTTTTTTGGAACATTGGTTTGGTGGGGCGTACTTTCCAGGACTAACATCGTCGACTGACTTAAACCCTTTAACAGCTCCGGAACCGTAAGTAATTTAGAACGTATCGCCATTTGCTTGGTACGTCAAAATCTATCTTTGGGCAGTTCGGTTTTGGAATATGTCCTTCTGACATAAATTGGCAAACTGAGTAATGACAGCTAGTTATTGACAATGGTCATTGTTTAAACTTTAGCCGATCTCAGATCTAAAATGACCACGCCAACATAATTATTACTCCGACTCTGATTAGTGTCGTAGAATATGGTTTGTTTTGAAAATCTGTTTGCCGGAACAAATCAAATGAGGTGTGCCGACGAGCTGAGTTCACATCTCGCAGCCCCGTTTAAACAGGAAGCTCTTCATTACATTTGCCGAAAAGGTCTATTTTAAGCACAAATCAGTGCCATGATAACAAAATCATTTCAAGGACTTAAAAAAACAAATAATTCTTTGCAGAGAAAGTATGGATTTCACAAACGTAGAATTTGTAGCCCGATTCGATCGGGCTCCCAGTCACTAGCATATAATAAAACAAAAGGCATATTTTATTGGTTTGGATATTAACCAGAATTTGACAATCACAAGTTCATTGTACTCACTGACTAGCACAGTGACTAGTGTGGTGCCTCATAGATCCAGAACTCCAGACTTGGCCACTGTTGCATCTGCATATTGTTCTCAGGTCTCAGATTTTTTTTTCTCTCTCAGAGTAACTTATGGCTTTCCTTTCAAAAAATGCATGGTACAGTTTAACTGGCAACTACAAACTGGCTCAATATTTTATATACAAGTTCAAATACAAAGTTGCTCTAAAACAGACTAGTTCTAGGTTCATGGTTGATTCCAGCCTTATGCCCATTATTGCAGGGATATGCACTGGCTTTCTGAGACCCTAAACTGGTTAATCAGGATAAATGCATGGATATTCAGGGTGTTCTTGTTTGAAATCTTACCTAGTCTTTGCACTGATGTAATGTTTATACAGTCTACCTCCAATAATCATGTTCAGGTTGCCACCTGTAACATGGAAATTGTATCCTAATATTAAAAAAAAAAGTTTTGGCGAATTAATGCTTTGGTTTTTTTTTTTTTTAAGACTTTAACCTGTGTGGAATTCTTGTGTTCTCACGATGTCTGCATGGATTTCACCAGAGTACTGCAGTTTCCTCACTTAGCCCAAGTCACATTGCTAAATTGGCCTTAGTGAGTTTAAGAGTGTGTGTTCATGCGATTGACTGGCAACGTGTCCAGGTGCTGTTCCCAGCTTACACCAGATGACTGCTGGTGTAGGCTCCAGCTGACCCACAAACCAGCCCTGTATAAACAGGTTTAAGAAGATGGATGGATGGATGAAAAAAAATTGGCAATAAATGCACAACCATAAATACTCATAGGGAGCATTTCTAATTCTGTTATCACTCAATTATTTGCATTCCATATATATGTCTGATGTGAACAATTATAGGTACAAGAGTATCTCCCTACAATGGACTAACACCTTGTCATGACACAATGAGCTCTGGCCACATTTAACCCAGAACTGTGGGTCCATAAATGGATGAACAAATTCAATGACTAAGTATCATTTTTTAAATTGAGCAATATGGAAAAGAGCTTTACAGAAATACTACCCACATCAATCAAAGTCCTACATAGGCCACACACATCAACCCAGACTGTCGACTGAAAGCCTTACCCTTGCAGACTGCCGCCCAACAACTTAACCACTAATAAATATCTATACTGCAATCTAAGGATTTGGCTTCATGACTGTCTAATTCAAAGTTATTTGCATGTATTTGTATTAGTACAACTTAATTTAGCAAACCCAGTGGGTTTCCTTTTCTTTCTTGTTACTTAACATTGTTCATATGTTGAAAATATGGGATGCAGAGGAGAAAAAAAAATTCAATTCAGATTGACCTTATTAATTATGTTTATTTAACTTTTTGAATGAAAGGAGCCGAGAGCTATTGCTGGGGATCTTTATTCAAAGTATTTAACTACTACTCGAGCAGACAAATCAATTTTTTCAAAGCCTGATAATTTTTCAACAATCCAATACTCTACTCATTTAAAAAGCTGCAAAAGAAAAAAAAAAAACAAACAAACAAAAAAAAAAATTAAAATGGTCCTGGGCACAAATCCATACATCACAGCACTTTGCATCCCGATAGAAAATACTTATTTACTTTCATGGGACTACAAGCAAAGAAAGTGTACTGTACAAACTGCTCTGTATTTCATAGGATTCAAGGAAGACGCATAGCACTATGCATTTTCCAGATTTCAGAGAAAAAATAAACTCAAAAGATTGACACGACTCCCACGTCACAAAAGAGATGTACAATGAGTACTTTGCAGAACCCTTTTATTGACTTACCTAATATATATGACCTGACACTTTGAACTCCCCTTCCAAACAAGGAATATGCAATCACATACATACATGGCCATTATTTCTGGTACTCTAACCCATTTTAACTCCTCCCAAAGTTTCAGACTATGTACTGGGTACTCCAGTGCCAACAGCTTCATCTAACTTTCACAATCACAAACTAAATTATGATTTAATCTAAATTGTTTGTTGCTTTGTGTGAACTTTTTGCTTTTAGTGTGGTCACTTTATTGTCAGAACAAGTGAAAGATTTCTATTCTGACATTTATTAAAACAAAGGAGCACGTTTTGGTTTTTCATAATTCCGTGTTCTCTGTAGAATCCCCTTCAACTATTTCAAAAGATTAACAATAAGACTGGCACAGGTGTAAGAAGAGACTACTTAAACAGAATTTTCAAAATTAGGGTAAAGTCTTAAGACAATTTGAAAGATGTGTCAACATACAAAGCCCTAAAGATACACAATAAAAAAAACATTTAAAACA
>JANRMT010062820.1:4456929-4522305 GCA_026402145.1 Polypterus bichir lapradei
GAAAGAAAGAAAGAAAGAAAGAAAGAAAGAAAGAAAGAAAGAAAGAAAGAAAGAAAGAAAGAAAGAAAGAAAGAAAGAAAGAAAGAAAGAAAGAAAGAAAGAAAGAAAGAAAGAAAGAAAGAAAGAAAGAAAGAAAGAAAGAAAGAAAGAAAGAAAGAAAGAAAGAAAGAAAGAAAGAAAGAAAGAAAGAAAGAAAGAAAGAAAGAAAGAAAGAAAGAAAGAAAGAAAGAAAGAAAGAAAGAAAGAAAGATTTATTTTCATAAAAACATGCAGCAGAACGGGGTCTTCCAGGATCAAGTCTCAATACTGAGGACCAACTACTAGAAAACTTCTTTCTAGCAATTACTTATATGTGAATCTTCTCCTGTGTACCTGGAGCTAACAAAAAATAAGCACTGCCTTTCTTGAAAAGTTTAGAATCTTTAGCTCAAAGTAAATATTAAGACTTACACCTTCTGACTTAATGTTGAAATTTACAGGCTTACTGACACCTGCAGACATTTTGCAATTGCGGTTTCATCATTCAGAAGTTTCAACTATTCTTACAGTTCAATGAAATCACAATTACTACCAAATTCCATGATACTAACTTGTTCTGCTGGCACTGAAGGTGTTTACTTCACTCAAAGGATGAAAGGTGAGCCGATGACTGATGAAAAGGCCTTAGACAGGATATATGTACTGTATTTCTACACACTCTTCCCCCCTCTAATTAGATGTTATTAGTAGAGGACATGCACTATTATGCACACTTTTGAATGTGACACAACCCATAAATATAACACCTAATTTATGCAAAAATAATCAGGATAAGAAAAAGACATTACATAGGTCTACAACAAATACTGCTCTTGGCACTGTATGAAAGAAAAGACTCAAGTCTGCAGTGGTGCGAGATAACATCATTTAGGATATAAGACAGCAAAAAGTGGCATATTTCATGGAGCTAAGCTGTTTTGTTTCACACGGTGGAATGTTCCTGTCCACTAATGATAAACATGATGCTTGTAGTTGATGTCAGGTTGTTATAACTGCTGCTTTTATAGATTTTATACAATTGCCTAACAGCTACTGGAAAGTCATCATGTAACCATGCTAGTCTCAAAGACTGTTTCACAGCAATGTCCAAATTCCAAAATAGTATGGCATTTACAGCACCTAGTGTTTAATAATCACAAAGCCACCTTGCCACTTAACTGTACTTTTACAAAGCAGCAAAAACTACTACCTTTACAAAGATGGATAGAACTTTGGCTTTTCACAATAGATGGAGATATACATACATACATATACACACACCCCACACCCACATATACTGTACATACATATATACACACACACAGGGCGAGTCAAAATTATGTTAACACTAATGGTACTGCTATGTATATACTTTCTTACAATTTTTGTGGACAATTTATGAACATGACGGCAAATAGGTTGAGACATTCTTGTAAATCATCTTGCACATCTGAAGTATGTTTTTTGAATAAATTGTTTCCACACATTCATGTGTGTATATTATATATACTAGGGGGCTTTGCCCCCTGCTCGCTTCGCTCGCCAAACTCCATGCCTGCGCTATGTGCTAGCCTCTTTGCAGTTTAGCCGCTCATGTATGGGGATGCAGTTGTACAATTTAAACAGATTTTTATTTTAATGGGAATTGTTACATATGCATAACAGAACTATTTTACATTACCGCAAGTAATTAACCATATTAAAAAAAAAAAAAAAAAGAGTAAAATGTAATCATTTGAAAGTAAATTATATTTCATGTCACGTTAAGAGTTATTTGTTGCATTATACAATTTCGTTCTGTTTGGCTTTGAAATTAACACGTAAATACTTTTTTAAAACTTACACTTTTACTGTAAAACATCAATATCGCATTAAATTTTGATTCTGTGATTGGACTTTCATCGTGACAACACAATGTATAACTGCCTGTGATTGAATTTCGTTTCTTTTCCTCAATTAAATAAAACTACTTTTTCGAATGTTTGGCTCCGAGATCTGTTAATTGTCATAGCAAAAGCTATTCTAACAGGAAACTGTTAACGTTTTAATATGAATGGCATATCAAGAACTACTTTGTTGTGTAATGTTATCCGTGGAAGTACTACATTACCTTTCTTGGATAAATCCATCTTTCTACAGTAATTTGTGCAGTGGAAGACTAGACGGTGTTAACGGTTGCAGTTATTCTTCAGGATATTGTAAGTTGATGTTTTCATTTTCCACACGATCACCACCAACTGTTTCAGCATAGTCAATTGATACACATTTAACCAATTTGCCATGTAACAGATCGTCATTTTTGGCATTAATTTTTTTTACTTCATCGTTTCTCTGTGCTAGGATTGCCAGTGTAGTCATTTTTTATGTTGATTAAAGTGAGGGAAATGTTAAAATTTGTAACAGCTGAGAGAGCAGAAACTGTGTCTGTCAAAAGCATTTGCACGAATGTGAGGTGAGATTACCGTGTGTGTGGTTGTAAGTGGTTGAGGGTGTGACTTGAAAAAAATCTCATGGCCAAAGTCTCATGTCATGGGACTTGAAGAAAATCTTCCAAAATGTCTCGTTGCAGGATTTGTTATAGATAGAGAGAGAACTGCCAGGTCAGAAATTATGCAGGTTTATTGTCATTGCTTTAAGCCCCAGTAGCGTCTGTTGACACTTTTCTTCTGAATAATTCGTTGGTTTGAAGTCCTTAGTGTTAGTGTGTCATGGAGAGGATGTTCAGCATTGTTCACAATGACACTCAGTTTTGTTTTAATTACCTCATAAGCTACGACCTCTAATGGGACTGGAATGCATCCCATAACTGAGCCTGCCATTTTTATTAGCTTTGTTGATTTAGTGGACCTCTCCTGAAGTGATGTTAGCACCCCAGCACACCATAGCATAGAAAAATCGCACAGGTCATCAGAGAGTTGTAGAAGATGTAAAGGATGTCGCTTCCTACATTAAAGGAACACAGTCTACTAAGATAAAAAAAAAACAGCCTGCTTTGCATTTTCTTATATACAGTCCCTGACAAAAGTCTTGTCGCTTGTGTACAAATTGACCTGAAGTGTTGCTAAAATATATTTCTAATCAAGATTGTTACAAGAAATGGGTCATTTTAATCCCATCGCTTTTGTAATGTTTCAGTACAAAACGAAACTGACAAAAAGTATTCTAATATTCACAGCTTGGTAAAGCCCATTGAGTCAATTTTTGGCAAGACATAAGTGTTGTCGCCTTGTCATATGAGCTTCACCTGTGACTAATAATGGATCAATTAGGTCTCAGGTGTGTATAAAAAGAACCCCAGTACACTAGACCTTCACATCAACTGCAACTAGACCTCTGCAAACATGCCTTAGATTCACCCTGAGACTAAAGTGTTGATCATCAAGAGGCTGAAGACCAAATCCACTGCTGATGTGGCAAACACCTTCAATGTGTCTCAGCATCAAGTTCAGAGGATAAAAAAAAGATTTGAAGAGACTGGAGACGTTTTTGACAAGCCCAGGTCAGGAAGACCCCACAAGAAAACTGCTCGAGAGGACCGTTTGTTGGCTCGAAAATCCAAGGCCAGCCCATTTTCCACTGCAGCAGAGCTCCACGAGACCTGGTCACCTGAAGTCCCTGTGTCAACCAGAACAGTTTGTCGGATTCTGTCTCGAAATGCCTCCATGGTCGAATCAGTGCCCATAAGCCAGCACTAAACAAAAGACAATTGAAAAACCGTGTGGCATTTGCCAAGGCCCACAGCCTGCTAAAAGGATGGACGCTGGAAAAGTGGCAGAAGGTGGATTTTTCAGATGAATCTTCTGTTGAATTACACCACAGTCACCGCAAATATTGCAGGAGACCTACTGGAACCCGCATGGAGCCGAGATTTATCCAGAAAACAGTGAAGTTTGGTGGAGGCAAAATCATGGTCTGGGGTTACATCCAGTATGGGGGTATGCGAGGGATCTGCAGTGTGGAAGGCAACATTAATAGTCTAAAATACCAAGAAATCTTAGCTACCTCTTATATTCCCAACCATAAAAAAGGCCAAATTCTGCAGCAGGATGGTGCTCCATCGCATACTTCCATCTCCACATCAAAGTTCCTTAAAGCGAAGATGATCAAGATGCTCCAGGATTGGCCAGCCCAGTCACCAGACATGAACATCATTGAGCATATGTGGGGTAGGATGAAAGAGGAAGCATGGAAGACGAAACCAAAGAATATTGATGAACTCTGGGAGGCATGCAAGACTGTTTTCTTTGCTATTCCTGATGACTTCATCAATAAATTGTATGAATCCTTGCCAAACCGCATGGATGCTGTCCTTCAAGCTCATGGAAGTCATACAAGATATTAAATTTGGATCTCACAGCACCACTACTTAATTTGTTGACATATTTTTGGATTTGCAGTAAAGTTGTTAATTTTCTGTATAGGCGACAAAACTTTTGTCTTGCCCAAATTTGACCTTTCTGTCTTGATTAAATGATAAATCTTTTTTCAGTGAAACTAATTTATTTCAGTGCATTAAACATCATTTGAGAGGGCTTTAGCTTTTCATATGAGCTAGTTCTAACACCAGTTGATTAATTAAAAGTCAGGTTAATAGCAGGAGTTTCTACAAAATAGAGAAGCGACAAGACTATTGTCAGGGACTGTAGTTCCTCTGTTTTACGACCAGTCCAGCCTATCATCGATGTGGACCACCAAGCACTTGTGTACTTTCTGCACCAAGAAACAAAGTTCTCCACCCGACTCTTATACTCTGTCTTATCCCCTTTATCAACATATACCATAACTGTAGAATCATCTGAAAATTTCTGCAAGTGATATGACCTGGTGTTATAGTCCAAGGTGTACAGAGTGAAGAAAAAAGGAGACAGGATTTTTGCTGTCAATTATGTAGGACATCACATGTTCACCTACCACCATATATCTGAGCTCATGCCTTAACAGGGATGGCTGGATGGTACTGAATGCACTGGAGAAATCAATCAAAACATAATCCTCACAATACTGCCAGATACGTTCATTTAAGAATAGACCTTGTGGAGCAGACAGAGAATTGCATCCTCTACTTCAATCTTTGTCCTACGGATAAAAAAAAAAAAACTGTAGTGGGTTGAGGCTTTATCGAATGAGGACTCATATAGCCTAGGACCAGCCTCTCAAACGTCTTCATGCTGTTGGACCCAAATATCATTGGTATGTACTGTAGTCATAAGGCAAAGAGAAGCCAGTCTTCTTCGGAAGAGGAACAATGCAGAATGTTTTCCACCCTGTACTTAGAATATGATACTTGCTTTCAAACCCTAAACTCATCTGTTTGTCTAGAAGTAGACTTTGTTCTTTAAACATAAATTTGAAATTTTGCAAGATGTTTTTCTATCATTTTTTCACCAGGACTAAACCATAGATCTATAATTTTCCTGTTCATTATTTTATTCAGCATGTGTGTGCTTAATTAGCATACAGCTTTCATCATATTGTTTCAGAGAGCCTTTTAGAATACCTACAGTACAGCAAATCATGTGTTTGGAAGTTTGTAAAAAATAATACCAAAACAGTGTTTGTTTTGTATATTTTGCGATCTTAATGTCGTCAAGATAATGAGGTATTTATGCTTCTGTAGTGTTCAATAGCCCATGGACAAACTTGTGTGCAACTTTATGGTAATAAATTTGATGCCCTCTCAAGCTGCAAAGAACTCGGCTTTAAACGATGTTGGCTCTATATACATTGTTGTTTGGGCATGTAATGAGGGGGTGGGAAAAAGTAAACAGCTAAGTGAAACAATTTACAGTGACAGATTCCAGAGAAGAGGAAAAGGTCAAGATTGAAGGCTTAAAGGATGTGGATAAACATTTTAAGCCTATTTAGACACAATGGTTATCACTCAAAAAACTGCCTAATCTCTAGCCATTTATTTTTATAATTATAGGAAAAACACACATCGGTCAGAAACTTGCAGCTTGCACATTAAGAGATTCCCCCACCCTCCATATATATATATCCGTGTTGCTTAATGTGTTTGCAAGAACATGTCAAAACTGAGAAAGTTAAAAGTTAAATCAGAATCACATTTATTGGTCAAATATGCACGCCCACAAGAATTTGACTCTGGTTTTGATGACTCTCCAAGTACAAGTTACATAATCGACATATACACACACAACAGTTAATCAGACCCCTGAGACGGGGGGGGGGGGGGGAAGGAATCACAACATGACAGAGAATATGTTTATGCATACAAAGTGCAGCCCAGTGCAAGAAATGCTGAAATAAAAACACTGAAAAACAAGTATTAACAATATGCAAACAGTACTGCAAGACCCTGGGAGGCCTGAGGGATGGGCTGCACAGACTGATTAGGAGGAATTAACCAATTGTAGAATTGATGGCCAATGGGGGGTGGTGGTGGTGAGAGAAATACAAAAAGGTTGTAGTTGGGATGTGAGGGGGTCGGTGATGGTTTTTCCCTGTCCATTTCAGAACTCTGGAATATTACAGTTCCTGTAAAGTGAGCAGACTGGCACAAATTATATTTTCAGCAGACCTGACAAATTTGTTATAGCCTGTTTTTGTCATGTTTAGTCACCGATCCAAGCAACACTGTTATGGATGAGTGGAGAACAGATTCAAAGACTGCCTATGGAAGGTTGAACTTCCTCAGCTATCACAGTAAGTACATTCACTGTTGTGCCTTATGATGGACCCAACACTGGTCTTCCATTTCAAGATCTGGGCAATTATGGAACTCAGAATCAACATACAGGTTACAGAATATATTCATGCATGAGAGGCCAGGGGCAAGGGGCTTCTTAACTGTAGATTTATTTTAGTTTTGGCTACATGGTATCTATCTATGGGGAAACTGGCCAACACAGGTAAACCCAGATAAAGGTGGTTACATAAGATACTAGAAAAAAAATAAATAAAAATTACAACCTCCCACTGCAATACAAAATTCATTCAAGTCAAACAATCTACTTTTGATATCAATTAAATGTTTGTTCACTTAAAGCTAAAGATGCATATTTTATATACAACATCTGGACCCATAGCACACATCAAAACAAATGAAGTTTTTAGATGTGAATCAAATGAACATACTGGAGTGGCCTGGAAACTCTCCTGTTTAGAACCCAATTAAAAGTCTGTTTGTAAGCAATTACTTTGTGGAATAGACTACACAACCATGAAGAAGATGATTCAGACCCTAATTCAAAATCCTACAAGACTGTTCAAAATTAGTGGATTCCATGCCAGATCACATTCAGATGCTTTAAGAGTCAAGGTGGTCATATCATGTAATGATGTGAGTAAATTAATATTATTTATAATAAAAACAAGAGTAAAACTGATAAGTGATGTGTTCAAAGTTTCAATTTGCACAAGGGTGTATACACACACACATACATATACACAAATACAGGGTGAGTCAAAATGAAGTATCACATTCGTGAGGTAGTGGCAGCCAAGTGGGGGTGGGGGGGTGGGTTAGGGGTCCTTTGATAGGCGATCCCTTTTAGTTTTCAGTCAGCAACTTGCCTTGGTCCAATGAGCACCATGCTTTCACTGTCGAAGCGTTCTTCAAAAACAACGAATCCATCTTCACTATACAACACGCCTTCTGAACACACATCAGCATACTTAACAGTGATGTCCCAAATTGAAAAACAATTCTCCAGTGGGTGGCTAAATTTAGACAGACAGGTACAACATTGAACAGAAAATCTCCACGCCGTCCTCAGAGTGCACAAACACCTTAAAACATCCAAGCTGTAAGGGCACCAATTATGCAGTCTCCTAGCTGTTCAGCGTGCCAACATGCTTCTGCCTATGGCATTTCCAACACGTCTTTAAGGAGGATGATTTTGCAGGAGGACCTTAATTTCCATCTATACAAAAAGATGGTAGTTCAGGAACACACAGAGAGACTGGGAGAGTCATAGAAGGTTGTGCCCAAACATTCTGCAAACTGTTCATCGAGATGCCATCGTCATGTGCAGCAACAAGGCACATTTCAACTTGAATGGTTACGTGAATAAGCAAAACTTTCGCTATTGGACAGAAACCAACATGAACTTCAGAGACCCCTGCATAGTAAGCATGTTACAGTTTGGTGTTGCAGAATTTGGCATTGTAGGCCCTTAATTTTCTGAGGAGGGGGGGAGCAACGGTCACGTCACTTCAGAATGTTACATTGAAATGCTAGAGAACTTTTTGTGGCCCACACTGGAAGAAATGAATGTGGTGGATGCCCGGTTTCAACAGGATGGAACAACAGTTCATACGGCGCGGAGATCCACACAAGTTTTGTGGGAGATGTTTACGGGGAAGCTGATCTCCCTGCATGCCAATGTTGGGTGCTCTTCACGTTCGCCTTGTGTCGCTCTGTGCGATTTTTTTTTGTGGGGCTATCTCAAGTCGAAGGTATAAACACACTGCCCTCAAGGAAGCTATTCATAATGAAATCACTACTACTCCACATGAAATGGCCGAACGAATCACGCGAGCGTTCAAAACTCTTCGTCTCGAAGAGTGCATCACTAAGGAGGGACATGCACTGGATCATCTGTGTACAGTACATAAGCTCCAAGCTCGCGAATCTCCTCATACATCTACAAAAACCACGTGGTGTGTTATTTGACAACTCTCTCCAGAAATTGTTCCATCCTTGCATCCAATGCTACTGATTAGGCTCCAACTCCCAACAAACCTGAACTGGATTAAATAGGTCTGAGAATGTTATAATCACACACAAAAAGTAGTAACCCAAGTAATTCCACTATTGGGGTGTTTAAGAATATGCCAACGTTCAATAATCATTACTTCATGTTTATTTAAAAAATTTTACCTTCACGGTTTGAAAAAGTGAATAAAAATTTTGTAAATGACATCAATCTGTCATTGCAGCAATGAAGAAAAAATATTTATCAAACTTTAAAATGAAGCAAACTAAGCCAAAACTTAAATAACCCAGAAATAGTAATCATTATTTCAGCAAGTAGCCTGTCACCACTTTCGATTTTAAAAAGTAACAATTTAAGAATTTGTAATCTTACCTATATTTAGTAATTCTAAGCACTCAAAATTTTAAATCCTAAAAAATGTGTCAGATCACTGAACAGAGCCTAAGTACTACTCAGGAATTAATAGTAAACTTGGAAAAAAAAAAATGTTCTATCAGCTGACTAACAACATTCAGACTGCTTAAGCATTTGTAAAAATTTAGCAACGCATTGACACAAAATCTCCACTGTGTCCATTTTCACTCATATGAAGACACACACAGCCCCATGACTAAACCCATAACCAGATTTCCAGAACGAGTTAAGCCTGATGGTCACAATGGGATTTTGTAAAAGAAGGCCAAAGTTTGAAGACTAATCTATTCAGCTGGTTTGTAAGGAAGAAGTAGAGCCTTGATAAGAAACTCATGCCTATGAAACGGACTAATATGTAGTTCAACTTCTGTTTAACAGTTCATTAAAAATAAGGAAAATTACCAAGGGGGAAATAACGAAAATAAATCACCATGATATGTATGACCTTAGGTTGCATCTTCTACAAATATACATGAACTTCCACACATTTCTAACAAATCTATTCCTTACTGAAAAAAGAATGATTACAGCAGGCTACACATATCTAGCCATGAGCGGCAAACTAAATTCAAGGTAGAGTGTTTGACAGTTCTTGGATGTCTCATGACCGCATCTTTTGAAAGACTGATAAGGCAGAGCATAATTCATAATTAGGCAAGGCATACAAGTTTGTTAAGATATATTAATCCACCACTTCTTAAATGTCAGCATTCTTTATAGTGACGGTGTCAAATGTAGACCCTGGACAGTAGTGCTTACAGGACTCCAATTCTTAATTAGATGCTCCAATCAATCAGCCACCATCTAAATCAGCCGATTTACACTAAAGACTTTATTGGTAATCCGTAAATTTGCCGATCACAAAATAGTCGTTTTAGCCACTGCTTTTCTAGGCTTGATGGTTATTTAGTTGCAGTGCTCTTTTATGCGAGGTATTATGGCAATGCATCTTTTTTTTCTTTCCTTTTTGGCAGTGAACGTCCTGTAGTGTAAACAAAGCAGGTCAAGGCTTGCTTTACAAGACAGCAGAGATGACTGAAGTATTAGACTTTAAGTGGAGCAATAAACCGAGGAAAAGTAAACATTTGCAGTTCATACGCCCAAAAAGCTACTTTAATGAATTCTGACCTTTTTATTTTGTCCTTTAGTTAAAACAGATACTGTTTGAGTTTGGACTGCGAGCTTGTTTTAAGTACCTTAGCTTTTCAGATGGAAAAAGAAAGAGAATTTGAAATTACTGCCTAGTTAAAAAGAGGCTTGTTAGCGTAACAGCAAAATGTCTTTCACTTAGAAACCTGTTAAGCTTGTTAGTTTTGTACCTTCTTGATAAACAACGTATAAACTTTTCATACATTTACTTCTATTGCAAAGATTTTTACTGTGGTTTTTATTTGCAGCTGTGTGTCATACAAGGTAAGTTTTGGTAAGAAATAAGTACTGCATTATTAAAATGGCAATCCATATTTATAATTACACCAAGAATTACGAATGTCTAGCTGATACAATAAAAAAAAACACCTGTATGTAAATGTATATTTCAACAGTAAAAAAGCTGTAGTGCAATTATTACAATTTTTTAAAACCTATAAGTACATTTAAGCAGTGTTTTAATTGCCAACACCAACTAATTGATTGTGCGAGTGTGTGTATACAGATATTTATTCTTTGTTAGAGAAATGGTGAAATATAGGTACATTACAGAAAAAAATAAAACACTATGACAGCTTTTAAGTATGAGAAGCATTTTATGTTCTTTTATGTCATATGCATGATGGATAAATATTTTGTTCATATTTATTAGTATGTATTAAGTACATTTTATTTAGTTTATTTTATTGTCACTAAGCAATAAGCTTACAGAATTTCATTTTATTAATAAAAAATGAACAATTAACACCTGTGATCTATAGATTAATTATAAAAATACACTTTAGGACATAAGGCTTCTATGACTTGGGTTATGCAGGACCTTAGTATAAAAAGTTTTTTAAAGGGATAAGGGGGGGGGGGGGTAAAACAATAATCATTGGCTGAACAAATAACATGAAATCGGTGATCAGTATCGGACAAAAAAAAAAAAAAACAACAAAAAAACAAAAACTGATCAGAGCATCCCTAATTAATATTCAACCTCACACTCTGGAAGTGGTTTATTTAACAGTATTTTGGCAAATATACAATCGTTTGAGATGCTGTGAGCAAACAACTTGATATCTTGCATATAAGTTATACAACACCAGTAAATGGAGATATTTTTTCCACTGAAGACATTTTGATATTGTTTGCAGTTTATTTAATATTGGTCCCCAATGAAAGCCTATCGGTGTCAAGAATTTTATTTCATTTTTTTTTCCCAGTGATTCCTACAAAGTAAATAATAGATCATAATTTTTATATATACACATATATACATACATACACACACTAACTAGCCACCCCCTGCGGCTCCACCCACGTAGTAGTGAAACAAGACAAACTTTAAAAACCAATAAACAAACAGGCATCGTTGGCTAAGCAGAGGCAAGGTATGCTCCAAAACATAGCGAGAGGTACATGGACTCAAACAGAGGCTGGTGTATGAGTGAAGAAGGCCCCATCCAGCTTCCCACTCCTGACATCACGCTTCCCACTCCCCTCAGCCCACAGCCTATGTCTCGGATTAGCATGAATAAATCACTCCTGTAAGTGAACTATGATACTTAGCGTGATGACAGAAGTCACAAAATCAACCAGAACGTTCAAGCAATTTACAGAAAAAACCCAACCTAAATCCATTAAGTAGTTCTCTCGTGAAAAGAGGACAGTCATACAGAAAGACACTGGATTTTTTTTTTATTGGTGGTGGGTGTGTTGGGGACAGGGAAACAAAGCTTGGAAACTCAACCCCGGGGGGGGGGGGGGGGGGCGGGCGGGATATTTGTTAAGCCCTGGACACCACACCAGGAAGTGCTGCCAGAAGAGAATCCAGGCACACCTGGAGTGCTTCCGGGTTCCCATGCAGCACTTCCACCACACCAGGAAGTGCTGCAAGAAGACCATCAACGAGCACCTGGAGCACATCCGGGTACAACATAAAAGGGGCCGCCTCACTCCATTTAGAGGCACTGGAGTCGGGAGGTAGAAGACAGAGCTTATGGGAGAGGAGTGGAGTTGGCAGAAGAGAAGAAGAAAGAAAAGTTAAAATAAAGGACTGAGTTTATTATGGTGATTGGTGCACGGTGTTTTGTGCAGAAGAGAAAGAAAATAAAGTGTGTGTTTGAGACTTGTGTGTCCTAGTGTCTGTCTGTCAGGCTGGAACTTCCAGTATGTAATTTTTTTTTTTTTTTGGGGTGGAGTATTCCTTAAACTTTAGTTGATGTGCTTTAAAAATTCAGAACCCCTTTTCATTCTTCCTATTCTCTTTAACCAGCAGTCAGGCAATAATGACATTTAAAAAAAAAAAAAAAAAAAAAGGAGAGTTTCAGAGTCATTTCCTAGACAGCCTTTCGTAACTAGAACCAAATTCCTGTCATTAGTGAAGCATGCCATTCAACTCTGTAGCAGATCAATCTCTCAGCATTTCACTTTTTTCAGATATTTCATTGAATGCGTGATTCACAAATACTGTCAATGATGGAGCTCATCAAAGCTGCAGTCACAATTTCAGCTACACCACAAGGCTTTACTCAGTCTTCACTCATGACGCTACCATCAAATATACTGTAATTACAAAATCATATTTGCAAGCAAATAGTTATCAATTTTCATAACTGGAGCATGGAAACTATGCTGGGCCAGTGGTGTCAGCATATGATGCAACCTAACAGAACAAAAATGCCTTTCAGAAGCGATGATGGTAACACTGGCACAAAAAAGTTATATAAGTATGTATATGCAGTATCATGTATTCTTTGTAAATGCTGAATAAAGCTTGTCTATTTCTGTTTTTTATGTATTTTATACTAAATTTAATTATTGTTTAGCACACTGGGCTATTACGCAACAGTGTGCTGCAAAAGAAGAAAAATAATAAAAGTAAACAAAATTCAAAACCTCCAGCTCTATTCCAATTGCTTCTGCAAAAACTCCTGGGGCAATAAACATCAATAGCCTAGGCACAAAATCTTAATCTGAAAAGTTCCAAAATGCAATATCACAGCTCCAAAGCTTAAAACAAATATCTGCCATAATTTATACATAGCATAACTATCAAACAATACTTTGAGCAATACATACCTCCTACTGGAGGTTCAGTCAATATATGATGATGCTACCTGTGGTTAAGTCTAAACATAATATTTCACACGTTTAGAGAGGTAATTCTGTGTTTTACTCCTATCCATCCCCAAACTATGAATTGTTCAGTAAGCAAAGAATACTTTGAAAACTACTTTATTGTTGCAGGGATGATAGCATGAATTTTGCAGATCACTTGAAATAACACCAATAGTTGTTTTGCAATACAAGGACAAGTCACTGAACACTCTCGATATATTAAGAATAGGGAAAACTGCTGAAGATGTCTTTTTACAGAACTGAAA
Organism: Polypterus bichir lapradei; assembly: GCA_026402145.1. Taxonomy (NCBI): domain Eukaryota; kingdom Metazoa; phylum Chordata; class Cladistia; order Polypteriformes; family Polypteridae; genus Polypterus; species Polypterus bichir. Next base: position 4,470,563 of record JANRMT010062820.1, read on the forward strand.
CATCTGTCTAGGACAGCAATCTACTGTACATTAAAATCCTGTACTTGGGGTAAAATAGTTAATGAATCAACTGCCTGTATTCAAGGGGGTAAAATCCTAGATGTTGAATAGAAGTACTGTGAAACTCTTAGGCAAGGAAAGCCTAATAACAGAAAGAGTTTCACAAGGTTTTCAAAGTAGCAGGTAAAGTCATATTTTTTAATGCTAACCAGATAAGGTCTCTGCACTATCAAGGGTTTAAAAATGTGTATATTAATAGAAGCATGACAATCAGCAGCTCAGTTGCACAACAAATATACATACACGCAATCACACAAGAATGCACAAGAGTCTTAAGCTTCCCAATGAAGCAAGCATTTTTCTGTCACAGCACTTTTATCCAAAGTAAGTTTTTGTTTCTGTAGGAGCACTCTCACTCTCTTACAGCAGTACTTAAACATGCAGAATAAGAAGACTGTCTTGACTACATTAATCCATCTTTAAAAAGGTATAAACACACTTATTAGTAAAACATGACAATTTTCTGGGGCTATATGAAGAATATAAAATGTATGTGAGATGTAAAGTAAACTGGGATGTAACAGTGACCTTGTAAACATTTGTTTCCTGGCCCCCTGCCCTAAGCACAATCCTAGTGATTTATAAAAAGTGTTTCAGCTATGACATTACCAAGAACGCATTTACCTAAACACAACAGCAAGTTCCACTCATGCTTTCTTGATATTGAAATAAAGACAATTTGGCATAATTTATTCATGGTTAACAGTGCCAGTGATATTACAACCAATCTTTAGGAATATAATGTTGATTTGTCTTCACATAATGGTCTTATAATGAATTACCAACAAAACTCTTTCCCACTTATAACAAGGAAAAGGAATTTCCCCGTTTTGGAAAAAACATGCCATGAAAGATCTTGTACCTTTAGTTTCCTCCTAAAGGTGTAAACTTACATTTCAGCCTTGAATGAAGTTAAGCCAAAGTAAGGCAGCAAACTCAGTTTGATGAGAATGTCATCATTGCTACTACCACTCTCACTCAAAGATGTGAAAACAAACTTACTTTCAGGTTTTACAATATTCCAGGAATTATTGAGCTTTTCATTCTGTTAAGTTTGCAGCAACTTATTATTGGACTGTCACTTTAATAAGTCATGTCTAGTCACTGGTATAGGAAGAGGTACTTCAGTGAATCATGATGTAGTGGCTTAGGCACTGGTCTTTAAAACTAAGGGTTTCTGAAGCAAATTCTGTATGTACCTCACTGTGCAACCTTTAATATTCCAGGACTCCATTACAAAAAAAAAAAAAAAAAACACCATACCTGCAACATATCCTGATCTTGTAAGTGGCCTTAGATAAAGTAGTCGGCTGAGAAACAGACTGGATATTCACTTATCAGGGTGCCCAAGAGTGGCAATGTGTTACATATCATATACATAGACAGCACTTAATTTGTCCTCAGAAAATGAGGCTTTTTTTTTACTGAAGCTCAATGAATAAATCAATCAATAAATACATAAACATTAGGACTACAACCACCATTCAAACAAAAGTCCCCTCTCAAATACACACCAGAAAACCTAAAAAGAGAAAAACTCCAGACTTGTCTAAAGGTGAAAACAGCTTCACAGTAAGGCATAATAAAGTTGTATTGCAAAAATTATGAAGTAGCCCCTAGTTTTTTTTGTTTTTTATTAAAAGCAATATTTTCTTCCACATCTTCCAAATACTGATGTTAACGCTTCACTACTAATCAAGTATTTCTTCCTAAATGTCATTCCATGCTTATGCAATATGTTATGAAGTCACAATGTACAGGGTGGTCCAGATCTAATTCTGCAGATCCAGATCATCTGGATGACTTTGATTTATGCAGGGACGATTCCAGATCGGCACAAAGACGACTCTTCATGTCGTCAGTTCGCACACTACTCCATGGTCCGGGATTTTTCGGGTGATTTTCTATGTAATAAACTTAAGTTATAGCGTAATGAAAATTGCATAATTAGATCTGGACCACCCTATAGACACCTTTCAAATAAAGTGCTACTGAAATTTGTCACATTATATTAATATCCCCTATGCATGGTTAAGTCATGTCTGAAAAAAGCCACCACTTCAAATGTATCAATGCACACTAACTCAGTCAAGATAAAATCAATATTGAATTGGGACATCAGTGCTGATACCCAGCCCTACTACCCACATTAAAGAAGCATAGTCTGCTAAGAAAGAAAAAGTCTGCTCTGCCCTTTCTTAAATAGTTTCTCTGCATTACTAGGCCAGTCTAGCTTGTCACTCATGCCAACCCCCAAGTACCTGTAGCAGCACACTACCTCCACATCCACTCTTTGAATACTAACCAAGAATTAAGATTCTTTAAAAGTCCATAACCAGTTTCTTGGGTTTTCTGATACGTTGCAGGCAATTCAGCAACAAGAAACAATGTTTTCCACCTTACTCCTATACTGTCTCAAACCCTTGTGAATACACACCATTAGTGCAGAATCATCTGAAAATTTCTGCAAGTGACAAGACCTTAGGGTGTGCAGAAAGAAAAGGAGACAGGACTGTTCCTTCTGGTGCCCCAGTGTGGCTCACATCCTTGTCAGTAACACAGTTCTTGAGTCTCACAAACTGATGTCTGCTTGACAGATAGATTAACACCTGCAAATAAGTAAGAATTTTACTGCTCTTTGTACACATGAAAAGGGCACTATGGATAAATAAAAATGTGAAGTACTCTCTGTAAAGTTGGAAACCACTTCTATATACTATTAGTACACTGGATGGCACCGCTCAAAAATCTTTTCATATGGCTTTTTATTATTGATGGCAGCAGCCAAATGGTAAACATTCCCACTTCCGAGCTCAGTCATTACATGGGTGCAGTCAGTCTGTAAATTTATCCCCTTATATCCATGGAGTTTCCTCCTTCAAAGTAATGTGTTCTAAGATGCACTGGAGCCTCATTCTTTGCAGTTCTCTACTTTACAGTGCAATGTCTCAGCACCAAAAACAGAAATCATTCATCAAAAGGGTTTGAAAATGAATAGATGGCTGAACAACAAGTGTCCATACTGGTCACTGAGCAAAGCGGCTTTAAATAAATGACACAACAAACTTTTAAATTACTTTTTAACTAAAGTCAGCCAAGTATTTACCATTTACTCGGCGGGGATTTAAGGGGATTTCCGCAATTGGAAAGAAACGACAGGAATAAATTATAAATGACTATGCTCATTTTATCATCTCCACATAAAGTCAAGGTGACAAACAGTAAGAGTTTTCTTCTTCATCCATCACTTTACATGTATGCTACGCTTAATTGCTCTTCTCCGACCCATAAACGGCAGAAAGGCAGATCTACTCGCTTAACAATGTTTCGGAAATCGTGGTTATCTGATATCAGCGAGGCAACTGTGAAAAGAAGAGGAACCGAGTTAAAGCGTCTTATGGCCGACAAGGGTGAAGCGAGAATCCGGGCACACACATGCTAAGGAGGTGTCGGCCACAGGCCTGTCGCCGAATTTTCTTTAAAGTTTCCGGATTTCGCTAGTCCCTTTTAACAGGCGACCCCCTGACTGGGAGCTGAGGAAGACCGTGAGACGATCACCACTAAAGGTACCTCCGACAAAGCTGCATTAAGTTTGTTGAAGAGACAGACAGCACCTGTATGTCTCCCCGCACTACTTTGCTGGGTACTTTTCACCAGAGCCGACTGAACGGGCACATCATCACTTTATCCCGATGTCAGTTCACACCGCAGATACCAGCGTATTCAGACTACCGGTGTAGACGCCAAATGTTAACCAAGGACCCACATCTCACACTTTCTTTCCATTCGATCCATGAACAAAGCGTAAAAGCCAAGTCCCCTCCACAGCTGTTAGGGCCGTTCATCTCTTCTCTGGGCGCGGCTGCGGGAAGTCGGCACCTGTACCGTCGTCCTCTTATCCAACTTACCGGAGTAAGCCCACCCCCCTCCACCAGCAAGGTGAGAGGAAGCTTGTCGGCTCACAGCCAGTCTCTCTCCGTCCATCTGTCCATTGGACAGTCCACCAACCTACTCGTTCGCTCTTCCGCCTGGCCCCCTCACAGCGCACTCACCCTGCCCACTACTCCTCCAACAAACAGAACACATAACTACAACAAGCGACAGCTGACTATACCCAGACTCGAGCGGCTTCACCTCGGCTACTTACCTGCATCGACGCCATGATGGAACCCCCCTCCCCCCTGCAGTACAGGGCGAGAGACGCCGCGGAGTTTTACGTCACGCGGTCACGTGGCTCTAGCGTCGTGTTCATAACACAAGGACATCAGAGGGACCCAGGAAGGCGACTTCAGAAGTAGTGGCGGGGAATGACAGCCACCTGCGAGGCTGCTCGAACCTGACGTCAAGTTCAAAAGTGCGTGAATTATGACGCATCACGGCTACCGGCGCACACGAACTCCATGGAGCCGGGGTCCGACGTGCAGTATGTGACGCACGAGCTTCATTTTATGCTTGATTGCGCAAGCTGGCTCATGTTACAGGAACCAACTGTCGACACATTACCGTCTTAAGGTGGGAGTGGTGCAGTTAAAGTTAGGGATGATTTGGGATCCTTACAAGACACGCGAGGGGCGGTTTTAACCTTAAATGGGAGGTGTTATGCAAATATAACGTACAAGGGCGGTGTTAATCATATTATAAACATCGTTGTGGCTGGGAACCGTGTTGGGGAGGAGTTATGCAAATTTATCAGGCTTTCCTTTAAAGGCAAAATGTAACTTTTCTAACATGCAGGGTCATTCTAACGCCGGGGCTTCTGCATGAACCACCAGCTATATTACTAACTTATATAAAAGGTTAATACTGATAAACTTAAACCACCGCCCAATTTATATAGAAAGATAGTACTTTATTTGTCCCAATGAGGCAATTTAGCTTTTATCTTTCTTTCTTTCTGTTTTTCTTTCTTATGTCTAAACTCCACTACTTAAGACGTGGGTACTTACACAGTTTGCCTCTTTTCACTTTGTTAAGTGTTGATCTTTGACTTCCACACTAACTGTTGGAGTCACTGTGACAACCACCAACACCATACACTTCTTTACCGTGCCTCCGTCATCTTCTCTTTCGCATATAATTTAAATTTACATCTCAAACGTTTCCCTTATTTAGAAGTTTGTCTTTGTTATACCCACTCATGTGTTTTATTTTCTTATCTTCTTTCATGATTGCCCTTGTTTCTTCTCCTTTTTCCTTCCACCAGTGACGTGCGGTGAGGTTCATGGCTGATGAGGCACGAATCAGATTTACAAATATATTAACCCTAAAGAGTAGCTTATTCACTGTTCAATTGGCAGCATGCACATTGACTACTGGTTATGTTTCACTTCTCATCAGCATTTTTTACACACACATAGGTAATGTACATATTTGGCTAAGAAAGAACGATACATTTATAACGGTGAGAGAGAGCGCATTTGCTCTGCACCCTCCATTTGTCGTTGCAACTCCACAATTCATACTCATTCAATACAAATGAAAGTATTGAGTGATATACTGTACAAAAAAAATGGATTTCAATTTACCTTAATTGAAATACTTATCTTTTTTTGTGTTTTTTTCTTCGGATGCTTTAAGCAATTTTAATAGAGACTGTTCAACAAAAGGATAACAAGAAAAACAAAAGAATGTATTACTTAAGGACAAAATTTAGTTTTTAAATATTGGATTTTTTTTTCTTAGTGTGGTCGCCTTTTTTTATAAAATTGAAAACCGTTTATGGTCATATCTTTATTTGTAAATGAAGTCCATGCATCTATCCTTCTCCACGAAAATCTCTTGTCACTTTCTTCTAAAAGTCCCACCTTATTTTCCTTTAGTTTTAAAAATCTTAATCTTCTATTTTGGCAGTCAGTCGGAACAAAAAATAAAAATTAACGGACGGCTGCAGTGCACTTGACTTTCTAAAATATCACTAACTTAAACCGCGTCTGCGTTGAAGAACAGCAGGAACAAGCACCTGTTGGGCTCACATGCGCCCACTTCAGTGCGGCGCAGTACCGTCTGCCTCAGCTTGTGCCTTTTCACTGCGTTTTTATGTCTGATCAGCAAGATTAAATACCGTATGTCAAACACATTCATTAAAGATATTTGCCAGACTGTAGAAAATCAGGGTGTATAATAAACGTGTCTGCAAACCTTATATTAGTGCATACAGAGAGACAGCAACAGGCACGCGCCAATCGCATGCATCAACCCCGTGTGAGAGGGGGAGCACAGTCCGAGGTGAGGTGAATCTTGTCGCTGCCGCACCTCGTGTTTCTCTCCTCTGTTTGAACAGGAAATGCGCAAATTCAGCGATTTTAAATATAAAAATGATCACAATTATTGGAATCAAACAGAAAACTAATTTATAGTACAGACCAGTGGACAAATTTATTTTATGTTATCATTAGTTTTTTTACTTTCATGATGACCTGCCTGCCCTGACCACAAGTCCCTGCCTTTCACACATTTTCATCCATCCAACAATTATCCAACCCGCTATATCCTAACTACAGGGTCACGGGGGTCTGCTGGAGCCAATCCTAGCCAACACAGGGCGCAAGGCAGGAAAGAAACCCCGGGCAGGGTGCCAGCCCACCGCAGGGCGCACACACACACACACCCACACACCAAGCACACACTAGGGACAATTTAGAATCGACAATGCACCTAACCTGTATGTCTTTGGACTGTGGGAGGAAACCGGAGCGCCCGGAGGAAACCCACGCAGACACGGGGATAACATGCAAACTCCACACAGGGAGGACCTGGGAAGTGAACCCGGGTCTCCTAACTGCGAGGCAGCAGCGCTACCCACCGTGCCACCCTCCACACATTTTTGTAATATTAATTTAATTGTCATTATTTTCCTTTTCTTCATAATTTTGTTTATAGCCCATCTTTCCCAATGTTTAATATTACCTATTGCTTACTTTATAGCTGGGTGAATCCTTTTTATTTTACCAAGCCATAGGCCTACAACACCACATCTCTCCTTATTTGTTTTCCTTTAAACAATAACTCCCATTTTGTTCCATCATGTGCCATAGCTCTTTTGCTGTTTCACACAACCAAAATACACATTTTCTTCTTCTGTGCAACCTTCTCTTGGGCATATTTGTTTTTCTAAATTCCTCTCGTACCGTGCCACCCACATTGGTAGCACCTACCTTAACACCTTGCCGCCGTTATCTTTTTGTTTGTTTGTTAGGTCTTTGTGTGTTGCTTGTTTCCATCAGATTCATCACATTTCCTACTGGTAGCTCCTTCTCTGTAAATTTGACCAATTTTCCCCTATCTCTGAACATTCTGTTTCCCATTTGTACATTTTTAATATCTTAAATTCTTTCAGTAATGTTCTGGTTTCTTTTGCACAATTGGTTTATTTAACCCTGTCTGTATAATTTTAGTTTTCTCAATACAGTTTCAACAGAATAGGGAAAATCTAATAATCAATGAAGCAGACTCAGCATGATGTAGTGGCAGTGCTGGTACCTCATAGTAGGTTGCTCCAGTTTCCTACCACAGTCCCAACACACGTAAACATGTGAACTGATGATGCTAAACTGTCCTTTAATTTGTGTGTGTGTGTGTTCATTCTGTTATGGACTTTCACCATGTCCAGGAGTTGTTGCTTGCTGGGATGGCTCCTTAATAAGCAGGTTTAGAGGATGGATGGATCAACGAACAGTATAATCCATCTTGCCCAAAGCAGCTCCCTCGCCTTGCACATTGTCTGTCCTTGAAACAGAGAAATAATCTGTACAATTTCAATTACATATTAGCTTATGGTATGTTTTTTTTTTTCAGATTTACCTTCAGAGAGGTTATTTCAGCTTTTATATTTTGTCTATAGGATTTCCACATCTGATAGTCACTCATGTAAAGGTGGTGCATGTGTCAGACACTTATACTTGCTTGTACAAACAGAGCTGTAACAGTCTGAGCAAAAAAAAAAAATGTGTTGTGTGTCTTCTTGATAAAGCAATTAAAGGCTTGTGGGTTGGAGCTGGGGAGTCCTCTACAGCGCATCTTCAACCTGAGCCTGGAACAGGGTTGAGTCCCGAGGCTTTGGAAAACATCTTGTATCACCCCAGTCCCAAAGGTATCACGTCCTTGTGAGCCGAATGATTTCTGGCCTGTTGCTCTGGCATTATGAAGGCGTATTGTCATTGGCATAAAGGAGCCCCAGTAGCGTGTTCTTGACCTACATCTGTTGAATAATACATTACCTGAAGGAACTCAATGCTAGTGTGCCATAGAGAGGATGTGCAAAGTTGTTCAAAATGGCATTCAGTTTTGTTTTCATTCTCTGCTCCACTACAACCACCAGAGGGTCAAGAGTGTATCCCATACTGAGCCTGCCTTTTAATTAGCTTGTTGATTTGGTGGGTCTCTCTTGAAGTGATGTCACCAGCGTAGAAAATTACACTGACCATCAGAGTTATAGAACATGTAAAGGATGTCCTAAGAAAAAAGAGTCTGCTCTGCCCTTTCCTCTGTAGTTCCTCTGTGTTACAAGAGTCATTAATGTAGACACCTATACATCTGTAGCAGTACATCACCTGTAAATCCACTCTCTGAATAATGACCACGTGTAGAACCTCTTTGGTGTACCAAGGAGCAAAGTTATCCCCCTGATCTCTATGCTCTGTCTCATCATCCTTACCAATACACTCCATTAGTGCAGAATCATCAGAAAATTTCTGCAAGTGACATGACATGGTGTTATGTATAAGGTAAAGAGAAAAGAAGACAGAATTCCTGATGTTGCTCACATCCATATCGGAGACATAGTCCTTGAGCCTTACAAACTGCAGTCTTCCCGACAGATCGTCCAATATCCAGGACAGGCTCATCCAACTCCATACCTCTAAGCTTACTAAGTGGGTATTGAATGGAATTGAGGCACTGGAGTAGTCAAAAAACATTATCCTCACAGTGCTACCAGCTTTGTCCAGATGGGTAATTTCATTTTCCATTCCAGTCTTTGATAAGAAAAACAGTTGTTCTTTTACAACAGGACTTAATGGGGTCCAGGACCTGCAGCTCAAAGTCCTTCGAGATGTGGTGCACAAGGGCCACTAGTCTGTAGTCATTAGGTGAAGAAATGCTTGACATCTTTATAACTGGAACAATACAGGATGTTTTCCATAGCAGCAGCACTTCCCTCAGAAAACCATCCAGCATTAAAACCTGCATTACTAACTTTATAGTCAATAAATAAGCCCCTGTTATACAAGGAAGCGAAAACAACCAGGAGTATCACCTGTTCCACTCCAACCACTGCATATAGCACCTTTCAAAGAGCTTTGCAGATATTTAAAAGAGGAATGGGAGCACAGAAAATAGTAATTAAATAACACTAGATATAAAGTAGTATCAATGCATTAAATTCAAAAGAAAAAGGTAAATTTGTGAAAGAAAATATCAGAATTAGCAGAAGAAAAACATAAACAGGAATACAATAAAAGGTGCTAGAAGGCAAACAAAAAAACAGTAACACAGTTTGGTCGTGCATGAGAGAAAAGGTAGAAATGTCAATGCCAGCTAAATGCCTTCCTGAACAGATGTCGTCAAAAAGCTAAATGCCTTCCATAACAGATGTCCTAAAACAAAGAAACCCTCTTTTGCAATAGCCGCTGAATATCAAGTGTGAGCTTTAATCTCATACTTAAGAATATTCCAGTAGTTCAATATACTTTTTTGTTATATTGCAGTGTGATCACCTGCCAAAAGACTCTTAAAGTTTTGATGCCTGAGAAAGATTTGCATAATTGTCACTTTTTGCCACTCTGACCTGGTATTCAGGAAAAATGAGGTAATAAAACATTATTTAAGATAGTGAACCACCTCATCAGAGCAGGTCATTGTCTAGCAATAAATCCAGCCGAAGCAGAAAGATAAGAAAATAAAAAGCAATGTTTAACTCGACTGGAGGAATAAACCTGTTATTTTTTTACAAGGTGCCAAGGCAACAATCATGTTATCAGAATTTCATCAATAAAAAAGGACAAAAATACATTTACGCTGTTATTCATTTGTCAAAAAAATCCCCATGTTAATTCTTTGGTCCATCCATCTATTATCAAACCCACTTAAGTTCAGGATTAAGTTCAAGTTTACCGTCGTGTGTACGTAGTACACAGTGTATTTATATACTGACATGTCTCTTCAGAGCTGTGACAATTAATACAGTACCCACAAAGACACACAGATAAACGGCATGGACAAAACACATTCCAACAGGACCCTTACAGCTCATTGAAAAAGTGCTGTCTGCCCCTGAAAAGTGATGAAATGAAAAGTAATCGTCCCCTGTATGCCTGCACGTCTTTGACATGTCATCAAGTCAAGCAAAGCAAGTGTGAAGAGAGATCAAGTATTGCACATTCTACAAAGATATTCTAAAATGGCCTGGACATGTTTATTGGTACCCCTAGACAAGATTATAAATAATTGGATTAGAGTGATTGTTTGAACTAGCTGGTTTTTTTTTAATTAGTATCACACACGTCTCCAGTTGTGCAATCATTCATTCAACCTATTGAAATGTAGAAAAGTAGTCTGCTGTTTGATATCATCATGTGTCCCAAAATGAACAAGGACTAGAGAAAGCTCAGAAGAGTGTTGTCTAAAGAGACCTGAAAGAAAATTATGGACAATCATGTTAAAAGCAAAGGCTATAAGACCTTCCCCAAGTAGCTTAATGTTCCGGTGACAACAGCTGGAAATATTATTAAGACGTTTAAAGTCCATGGGACTGTAGCCAACCTCCCTGGACGTGGCCTCAAACAGAAAATTGACCCCAGAATGGACAGAAAGACTGTGAGAATGGTAGACAAAAAAGCCAACTGCAGCTTCCATAGAGATACAAGCTGAACTCCAAGGTCAAGGCCCATCAGAGTCTGATCGCACCATCCATCGATTTTTGAGTGACGGCATATTTAATGAAAGGAAACCCAGGAGAACTCCACTGTTAAAAGAAAAACATAAAAAAGCCAGACTGGAATTTGCTAAAATGCATATTGGGAAGCCACAATGCTTCTGGGAGATTGTCCTTTGGACAGATGACACGAAACTGGAGCTTTTTGGCAAATCACATCAGCTCTATGTCCACAGTTGAAAACAATAAAGCTTTTGAAGAAAACAACACCATACCTACTGTGACACATGGAGGAGGCCTGGTTATGTTTTGGGGCTGCTTTGCTGCATCAGGCCTGGGGTGCCTTGAGTCTGTGCAGGCAACAATGAAAGCTCTGTCTCAGTCACGGGTCACGGATTCTCCAAAAGGATAATGAGACAAAGCACACAGTTAAAAGCACCCAAGGATAGCTAAGAACAAAATATTGGTCTGTCCTGAAGTGGCCTTCTATGAGCCCTGATCTGAATCCTGTCAAACATTTATGAAAGAACTGAAACATGAAACATCAAAGCTGACACAGTTTACTCAGGAAAAGTGGGCCAAACTACCTGTGGACAAGTGCCGAAGTCTCAATGAGAGCGCCAGGAATCACACTGATTTGCAGTGCTGGTTGTGCAACAAGAAATCAGGTTACGGGTCCCGTCCTTTTTATTCATGCCGTTTTCATTTCTGTTATTATTCAAAGTATTTTGTCGAATCACAACTATAAGGTAAAGTCTGATTTTTCTTAAATACGGAATAAACAATGCTAATTACTTTTGCCAGTTTCAGTTTTTTTCAGAGACAATTGAGGATTTTTCTTAATTCATGGAGGGGTACCAACACATTTGTGCCCTTCTAGTAACCTATAAGTTGAAGCCTCAGAGCTCCAAATCCCAGATACAGCTGCACCAACACAGTTCCAGGTTCAAATGGCCTTTTATTTGTATGAAATATCTTATACAGGCTTCTTCTTTTTTTACAGTCCAAAAATGCAATACAGTTCTTCTCTTCTCGTCCACTTCTCCTGTGTGAGCTTTACCCAATTCTGACTCCCTTGCAGAAGGTGGAGCAGCGACCTTTCAACTTTAACCTGGAAATATTTTCACTACAACAAGATTGGCATCTAGAAGCCCTTCTGGATCAGGCGGAACTTCTCTAGGACAGGAGAGGGTTCTCCTGGCAGCTTCTCCAGCAGTATTCAAGTAATCCAACAAAGCCACCCATCGGGACTATAGCTCCCATGCTACCCTGCAGGTATACAAATGGGAGCACCACCAGAGGGATGCTGCCACCCAGCATATTATTTATATATATTACCAGTAAAAAGTGTGAAAACACCCCCATTCTTCTAGTTTTCATTGAAATTTAAGCAGTTTCAAGTCCTTTGACAAACCTGAAATGGTACAAAGGTAAGCAGGAAAAGGGTGGCCCAGTAATAGCACTGCTGCCTCACAGTAAGTAGACTAGGATAAGAATTAGGATAAGAAGGTGGGCATCAGAGAGACTTGCAGCTTCTCTCCTGGGGTGTTCAAGGTCAAGTTCAAAGGTGTGAAGTCTCTCAATGGTCTCCCACAAGTCCATGCAGGTGAGTCACATGTAGCAGACACATTTCCGTTCACCCTGTCAAATCCGTGTCTCTCACTGAACATGTTCACCATTCACATCTAAGAATGCTGGCATGTAAAGGAACTTCAAAGAAAGCCATGGTATCAATGAATGCAGTTTCCTACACCATCAAAAGGAACTTGAAAACTGGGGGAAACTCTGAGAGGATTAGGACTGGTAGAGCCAATGCCACACCAGAATCAGAAGACAAGTTCCTGAGACGCAAGACGGGAGCCTCACAGGAAAACAGCTTCAAAAACAGCTTAATAGTGGTGAAAGTAAGCAAATCAGACTTCTGTGCTTCAATTTTGGATTACATTGAGCTGTTAAGCTGTGCAAATGTCAGTAAAAACTGGAAAAAATCAGGGTGTTCTAAAACTTTGAATCATTTTAGCAATGGCTTTCTTACTGCCACTCGGACTGTCAAACCTGCAGCTTGCAATCTCCTCCTCACAGATGAAAGGCAGATTTACTTATATTGACCACTGTCCTCTGACACTCCATGTAAACACATATTTTTTAAAGAACGTAACAAACATGTAAAGTTCAAATTTAACTTCAGTCTTAGGGCACTGTTGTAAAAGAAAATGATCATTACAACAATAACCAGCATTCAAGAAACATTGGAACAATACAAGGAATACCATGCAATATAATTAAAGGAAAGAATTACATTTCCTTTGCTATGTTAAACATGGCTTGTCCCCTGACGGGCAAAAATAGAGTCAGATAAGTGATGCTTGGCTTATTATGGGAAAACGGTCATTACAATAGCAGGCTTATTCTGTGACTGTGTTTGCAAAGGAAATGCCCCTCCTCTATGCTTATTTTTAGACTAGTAATTAAACCTGTCTTCATTAGATGCCAATTTTCACCATTGCATTTATATATAAAAAAAAATAAGGCTAACTTAAGGCTGAATAAAAGTCCACCATGAAAACTGGCACTACGTGCTTTCAGTTGATCTTACAGTTTATGGATCTGATATTATTTTTATTTCCTGTTTCTAGCAGAAGTGGTTTTGGGACCTCCATTCCACTGAATCTGGTGACAGCCATTATCAATTTCACAAATGTTTTTATTATAATATTAATAATTCCTTTCATTTATGTTCAAAGTGCTTAGAAAACATAATATTCTGAAACCTTTTCCAGTTCCGTGATTTCTTATTGTACTGAATGGTTTAAGTTTAAGACCATTTAACTCTCTTCCTTCTCAGTTCTCATTATCACTAGCAGGCAACATGAATAGAAAATCAGAGGCACCTCATTATGGAACTTTTTGTAATATTTTTTTAATTACATCAAGTGTTAATCATATAGACACATATAATGAAAATCATATTTGTGGCTATTGCTGTTCCATAGATATTTAAGATTAGCTCTATTGTCCTGGGCGGCACGGTGGCGCAGTGGGTTATAGTGTTGGTTGTATAATGAGAAATGCAATGCATTTTATTAGTAAACGTGACTAAGGTCTTTAAATGGGATGGTTGAGAATGACGCTCTTGAGCGATGTCATACTACAGCAAGCTACAGTTACACTCTTAAATTTCTCTGAATTAGCCGATGCTTCTGCACTTAAATTTAAACATCAGACTGACAGTCCAGCTCTGTCATGGCTTCTCTCTGTGTTACAGTTCTTCAGAATTAGCAGTGCCACTTTGTATTATGCCTCTGTCCAAGCACAACACAGCATTATTGTGCTCACAGCCCATCAAGGCTCAGTCTCTACACCTTGGATAGCGGCATCAGGCTGTCATGCTAAGCAGATGGCCACTTCTCAGGACAGTGTGAGCCTGACAACTTCTAAATACCATTAAGGCATTTGGAAGAGCAAAGTGCATGAGTTGTTTTTGTGTTTGCAGCCTGTGGATGGTATCACACACGCAAGCATCGGGAGTCCAACAAAAAGTACAGGGAAAGTTTTTGGAGTGATAACTTCACTAATATATTTTCCTTTTGCTTTATAATGGAGGAGAAGTCTCCGGACGACTACCGACATCACATCCGATTTGGATGTTGCCAGATCTGTCCCTTTGGCTTCCTCTCTTTCATAAACACCCTTCATAGAGGAAGTCAGCATTCATTTGGAACCTGTTTCTGACAGAGAAGAATCTTACCTTCTTCCAGAATCCATTTTCAGGTTTCAAGAGTCAACAACACATCACATGTGACTTTTAACCTTCATTAAGAATTTTCTTTTGACTAATTCAAATTGGACATTAAACGGGGTGTCCCCTGGAGCCCCAGTGTTTCTTTTTGTCTTTTCTGACTTATTTACAATGGATATATCCAAGCTATTTTGTTTTAGGTAAGAAGCTGCAGTCTACCAATGTGTTAGAAAACACTGTAGTGCAACTTGGAAATAAGGAAGATATACATGAACTTCAGAGGTCATCCTGCTGAAGCGGAGCATGTTCAGGCTCGGCCTGTACTTGAGTGGGAGAAGCTTGTGTTGCTGCCGGAAGGGATGTTGGTGAGGCCAGCAGGGGGCACTAACCCTGTGGTCTGAATGTGGATCTCAATGCCCCAATGCAGTGATGGGACACTGTGCTGTAAAAATGGCATCGTCCTTCATATGAGATGTAAAACCGAGGTCCTGACTCTCTGTGGTCATAAAAGGTCCCTGGACATTCTTCATTACAGGTAGGGTGTATTCCGTTGTCCAGGTTAAATTGTCCTCCGTGGCCTAATCATCCCCTGTCTCTAATTGACTATCTTACTCTCATCACTTCACCACCTAACAGCTAATGTGTGGTGAGTGTACTGGTGTAAAAATGGCTGCCATCACATCATCCAGGTGGATGCAGCACATTGGAGGTGGATGAAGTGGCTCCCCACTCACTGTGTAAAGTGACGTGAGTAGTGAGAAACGTGCTACGTAAATGTAAAGAATTATTATTATCATTATTATCTACTCTCTATATATAAAATCCTGAGCCTAAAATTGCAACAATTTTGTGCAACGATTTTATGTGACTTTTTTGTCACGCTTTAAATTGGACTTATTTTAAAACCTACATATATACTGTATGTTTGGCATCATTCTTTTCAGAATTTATTAAACTTTAATGTGATGTTGTTAGATTTTCAGATTCTTATTCTGTTTTTTAAATTATAAACTAAAATATCAAGAAAGCTGTGGTTTTTAATATAAAGAAAGTCGTGGTATCTATAAGAATGTCAGTTAAAATGAATGGATTGTTTATTTATTCTCTTATAAATACTCATCGAGCACAGTGGACCTCAGTTTAACAGGAATACTCCAATCGGTAAGAGAGTAAATATTTTATTCTCATTTCATGATTTTTACTCTGTTAAAAAATAATTAATTTTTCTTTTACATATTTATAGAATTTCGTGATTTTGACTCCAATAAATGATCATTTTTCTTTGGTACATTTACAGATTTTACTAATATTCTGGCTTGCCCCCCTAGTACTTTATTATACTTACTAGGCTGACCCGTCTTTTAAGGCGACCGACTTTTAAGTTGACCACTTCTTAAGGCAATTCAATATGTAGATCAATTTGATATTTTATACAAACTCATTAATTTGGTTATATTGCATTTGAGCGGTATTACTTTAATACTCGTAGTTTCTGTTATTTTTGTGATGAAATTTAAACTTTTTTTCTATATTGAGGTCGCCCTTTTGAACCCCCCTGATATTTACTACGTGGTGAGGCATTTGTACTCCATCAACATTAATTATTTCCAGAGACATAATTTTGTCTATTTTTCCAGCGCATCGCGCACAAAAGCAAGGGAACGATGGGAGCACCAGAACTCTGCTCACATCATGTCGCTTCATACCGCAAGCTGCAAGTAGTAAGTCTGTGATAAGCGGAATACCGCTACGCTTTCCACTCACGGGACGGAAGGACAATCCCGACCGCTTTTATATAGTAAGAAAGAAGAAGAAGATATCGCACAGTCTGGAGTAGAAAATCATCTTTTACCTGGAAAAAACGAAACTACAAATCCCATCGTGCATTGCAAAATGGACGGGGCGTGTGTGAAACTCCACGCCTGCGTAGCACTCACGGGACGGAAGGACAATCCCGACCGCTTTTATATAGAAGGATTGCAAAAAAGCAAGCAGTGGAATTCAAACTGCCCATGGAGGAACTTCACATAAGTCTCCAACAATTAGATAAAGAAGAATGGTATAAGATATGAAAAAATCACCCATACAGCTGACAAATTATTTTCTGTCAAATTTCACACCTCAGTGTCCTTTGATTTTTGGCAGAGTAATAGAGAAGCAAAAGGAATTGAAAGCTCCTTCAATGATCTCTAAATATAACATTCAGGATATTGACTACAGCTGGTAGAGATGAGGCTGGTGATACTTTGACAAAACAGATTTTCACCAAACAACAAGTTTACGACAAACACAGTTTAAAGCAAGTGGCAGAACTACTAAGCAAGCAACACGCATTTGACTGTTGTTTCATTTGTTAAGCCAAGTTCATTCATCCATTCATTTTCTGAATTCACTTTTTCCTTTAAAGGCATGCAGAAAGCTGGAGCCTATTGGAGACATAAACACGAATGAATATTCTTGAGAGTTATGCAAAAGGATTTTAAGAAGAAGACCTCACATACCTCACAGGTTCATAAAGAATAAGCAGTATGATAACATCACAGGTGAACCATAGCAAACAGCCTACACAAACCAGCAGCATTCATGGTAAAAAATGAGCAGCAGCGATAGAATTTAGAGTTTTGTATATCAGTATGAGAGCCTTGAAAATGAGTTTATATAATATTATTTCTTCTGGAAAATGTTACTTTCCCCTTGTCAACAAATAAAGTTATACCTACTAGTCTTTTTCATATCGATCTATCTATCTATCTATCTATTGTCACACACGTGCGATTAGGAGGCAGTGAAAGAGCCTAAACGTGAGTGAACTATCGCGAGATAAAGGGTCATCACGTGGTACTTACCTGAATCTCTTTTGTCAACAGAAAAACAGAAGAAAAATAATTACCTCCAATTCCAGGTACCATAATGGCCGTGATGACGTCACTTCCGGCCCTCTCAGATTACTTCACTTCCGTCTCATCCTGATGACGATGGTTCTGGTTCCTGTCTCCAACGTCACACCATACCAACCATTTCCTGTCCCCATAATCCTTTGCTATATAAACACCATTTTGTCATCAGTAAAATGTTCATTGTGCTGAAAAGACTTTGAATCCATTTATTTCTTTTTTGTCTTGATGACAATACCTGTATATGGGGACGGTTCCCAAAACTTTATTGTTTATTGTGAAGTATTTTTTCAATAAGAATAATCTCCACACTATCTATCTATCTATCTATCTATCTATCTATCACAGTGACTCCATAACGACTAGGACAAAGACACATTTTTCTTTGATTTACTCCTCTGCTCCACAGTTTAAAATTACAAATTAAACAATTCAGATGTGATTACAGTGCACATCGCTGGCTTTGTTTTAAGTGGATTTGCATACATTTCAGTCACACCATGTAGAAATGACTTATTCTGCATGGATCCCACCATTTCAGGGCACCACAATGTTTGGCACACAGCAGTGGCAGGTCTATTAAAGCCTTCATATTTAGAACTTTAGTTGCATATCCCTTGCATGCAGTGACTGCTTGAAGTCTGTGATTCATTGACATCACCGGGTTTTGAGGATCTTCTCTGATGATGCTCTGCCAAGCCGCTAATGCAGCCATCTTCAGCTCCTGCTTGTTCCCTTAAGTTTCCTCTTCAGCACACAGAGGGCCTGCTCAATTGGCTTTAAATCAAGTGACTGGCTTGGCCATTCAAGAATTTTCCATTTTTTACCTTTGAAAAACTCCTGTGTTGCCTCCTATGTTGAAGTATGTTTGGGGTCATCATCTTGTTCTGTATTCAAAGAGTTTGCTGACATTTACTGGAACTTGAGCACATCAGAATTCATTGTACCACTGCCATCAGTCCATCATCAATGAAAAGAAGTGTGCCAGTACCTGTGGCAGCCATTCATGGCCAAGCCATAACGCCTCCCCCCTACCACGTTTAACAGATGAGGGGGTCTGCTTTGGATCTTGGGCAGCTGCATTTCATCTCCACACTTTGCTCTTGCCAGCACTCTGACACAGGTTCTTCTTTGTCTCGTCTGTCCACAAGACCCTTTTCCACAATTCTACAGGCCCTTTTAATGGCCTTCTTGTAAGCTGTAATCTGACCATCCTGTTTTTTGTGGCTAACTATCTATAATGCAGATCTAATACTACAATACATGTATGGTTTAATAAGCTGTTTCTAAGGTATACAAGCATGCTGCGCTGTTGGTTCCCTTTTATAAGGAGCGTGAGCTACAGCTGCTAATTTTGAAACCATGGTTTTAGTTTTATGAAACTTGGATAATGACAAAGAGCTTGATAAGATCACTAAAAGAGCTGATTAAGTATGAAAAGAAGAAGAAGACAGAGAGCCATACCAGAGACAGGGATACCAACTCATCTGCATGTCGGAGAGCACAACTCATGTATCACCCCAAAAGCTGAATCTAAAAACTGTCCAGGACAACATCCTCCTTGGATACTGCTGGTAATCTTCAGTAAACTTCCTAAAACTATATCTATCCTGACTGCTGTTTTTCTTCTACTGCTATTACTGTATTTTCATCAATACTACCTTGATTTTAAATTTTTGTACTCTGCGTTTATGTCTAGAGTGACTGTAGTATTAAACTAAATACGGGGCACCTCGTGTGGGGAGACTGCCACTATGTTTCTCACAGGGTTTAGCAGGCTGAGGGGATATCCCAAAAGAAGTGAACCTCATGGTGACAGTAAAACGATTGTTGGTAAATGGTTCTAACCAAGGTGTGCCACCTTCCAGATGTCCCAAGGACATCCATATATTGCTTGTACTGTAGCTAGGAAGTCTCTATGTGGAGCACCAACAGCGACAGACTCTTAAATAGTACGTACTTGTGTCTGTGCATGTGTGCGTCTTTCTGAATGTGAGAAATTTAGGGTGTGACAGCAGACCGATCCAAAATCAAACAATAATAAAGTACTGCTAACATCAATTGTGAGTCATTCACTATGTTTACTTCAAAAGGCAATTAACTATATAAGATAAAAAGCATATAAACATTTGCAATGTGCCTATCTCTCTATTATAAAAAAAAATCTTGAGAGGGAGACTAGGGAGACGAGACGTGATCTTCTCAGAAGACAATTTGACGTCCCACGAGAGACACTTTAATGTCACGTGAGACAAAGCAGTGAGACAACATTTAAAACAAGTTCACGGACATCTAACCTAGCAGTTGTTGGAATGCTTTTGGCAGACACGATTCATTAGCTCCCAGCTCTTAAAACAGCGACAAGCTACAAGCAGAACATGCAGCTCACCAGCAGCAAGCCAGCAGATGATCCGACCGCTTCTCCTGAGCGTGCGTTCAGCCCCCCCATCCTTCACAACGCAAAGTGGTAAAACAACTGCTGCTGTACGGGCTTTTAAATGATCGACGTGCAGCACAACAAGCAGAAAACGCAACTCGCCAGCAGCAAGACAACGTGATCCGACGGCATCTCCATAGCGTGCGTTCAGCCGCACCCCCTTCACAACACGAGCAGCTTTATACGTCCTGGGAGAAAGAGATGTATTTTTGTTTCACAAAAATTTTGAAGTAAAAGCGAAAATAATGCATATGTAACAATTCCCATAAAAATAACAAACTCTTTAAATTGTACATCCAGTAAAACAAACCCGGGGGTGGGCGAGTGAAGCAAGCAAGGGGCAGAGCCCCCTAGTATAGTAAAATAATGAAGACATCAATAAAAGTGTCAGTATTTCACATAAAAGCATTTTGCTTTATTTTTCTTACTTTTCTATATTTCATTAGATGTTATTATATTTTATAACCGCACCAGAGGCACCAGATTACTTGCAATTGAAAGCATGTGGAGGTCTTTGCATCCACACTCAAAGGATAAGAAGGCGGGCAGCAGAGAGATACTTGCAGCTTCTCTCCTAGGATGTTCAAAGCCAAGTTCAAAAGTGGGAGGTTCAGTCTCTCGGTGGTCTCCCATGAGTCTACGCATGTGAGTCACATGTGGCCGACACGTCGACCCTTGCCCATTTCAGTTCACATTGTCACATCAGTGTCTCTCACTGTACATGTTCACTTTTTCACATCTAAGAATGCTGGTATGTAAAGGAATTGATGCTAGAGGCCATAAAATGCTTTGCATGTTTGTACAGAACAGGTTAGACCAACTGCCAATCAAACTTTAAAGAGTCACCAATTTGTCATGTGAGGCCCTTAAACAAAATGAGAAAATATTTGTGTGGTAACGACATTTACAAGTGATGGTATGCAGCTGTGTGTAGGTTTGTATTCTATTTATGTAGCCATGGTGGTGGTAAACAATAACTGTGGCCTAAAGGTTTGGCTTTGACTGTAATGTCCTTGAAAAGAATTTAATCTGCTATGCCAAGCATTCTCACTATTTCCTCCCAAGACAGAGAGACAAAAGTGTATTGTTTCCACTCAATGTATATACATTATGGGTGGCCTAGTGGTTAGTGCGGCTTCCGTTTGGATCCAGCATCCTTGCCCGTTTGCCATCACCGTGAAGACTGCGCAATCTTCCCATGTTTGAGTGAGTCTTTCTCTGGGTACGGCGGCTATCCTATGTCTCAAAGATGTCCAGTGAACTCTAAACAGTGTGCCTTTGACACAATACTGCCAGTCCCACTGCACTAAACTGGATTAAGCAGGCTTGGCAAAGTGGGTTATGGATGGCTGGCTATTAAACTTATTAGAGTTTTAATTAAACTGTGACATTCAACATAATTTAGGAATTTCCAGGTTTGTCCTTTTCTTGTCATCTCCTATACAAACTGGTCTAAAAGACATGCTCATGAATTCCTAACAATAATTACGGCTATATCCACACTTCTATTTTTTTTGTATTAAAACAATCTCCATCCATACTGGCATTTTCACATCATGTATAAAAGCATCTATGTCCACACTAAAATGCCCAACCATAAATATGATGTAGACCTGAGCTTCCCAAACTCGGTCCTGGGGACCCCCTGTGGCTGCAGGTTTTTGTTCCAACCAGCTTCTGGTTTTAATTGGACTCCTGGGGTAATTAAGTGGACTGTTATTTTCCAGATACTGTGTTTTGTAAAAACATTTTATCAAAATGTACCAAGCAGTTATATGGGAATAATGTATTTTTTTTCTTTTTAACAATACTAGGGGGCTCCGCCCAATGCTCATTTCGCTCACCAACCCCCATGTTTGGTCAATGGGATATACAATTTAGAGAGATTATTTTCACTTTTACTTTAAAACTTTAGTAAAAACAATATTTGGAATTAACTTTTCTTCAAGATCGCATTGAATTTTGATTCCTTGTTTGGTCTTACATCGTGACAACGCAACGTATAACTGCCTGTGAGTAAATATCGTTTCATTCCCTCTAATAAATAAAACGACTTTTTCCAATGTTTGTCCATGCTCTTTCTTCTTCGCTTAGTCGTTGACTTGTCCCGTAGAACGTATAAAATTATTGTCCTAATAAAATTTATAAGAGCTGAGAGCGCAGGAAGTGTATCTGACAAAAGCATTAACACGACTGAGGTTAGATGGCCGTGGTCTTCTTTAAAAATAGTTGTAAGTAGGGCGTGACTTGAAAGAATCTCATGTTAAAAGTCTCCATGTCACGGAACTTCATACTGCACCAACGTTTTTGGAATCTTTTAATTCTCGCTGGCAACATGAATTAGACGATCTACAAGTCTCCGACTTATAGTTTAAATCTGAACAATAGTATATTGTATTGCGCTAATATGATCTTTACTATCATTTTTTTGAGACTTTCAAATTTTCGTACTTCCATTATCTCTAACCTGCTCTGCATGTGTACCGCGCCAACATTTTTGAATTCTTTATGATGTTCTACTTTGTCATCTACTCTTTGTCGTTTATTTCCGGCCCAGGGACTGAACTCATCTCGCTGGACATATAAGTGTCTCTCCGAGAAAATCACGTCTCGTCTCCTTCCAAGATTTTTTTTTTTATAATAGAAAGATTTTCATCTTGATTTTCATTCTACTTTTCCAGGTGTTCTAATTGTTTAATTCATTCATTATTTACTAATTAATGGGTCTGACGCTAAAGTAGTTGCAGCCTTTGATTATTCCGTGTTGTTTGCCAGAATCTCTGCTCTGCTCATTTCTGATTGTCATTAATAAGATACAACAAAGTGGGAAAACTGCACAGAGAAAGGGCAAAATAGAATGAAATCAACAAAAGAGAGTTAAGCATTTAAATCTATAGCAAAAGAAGAAATATTCGTAAATGTCATGCTCCTGTGCTTTTCTGAATGTAAAATAAAAGAAAAAAAAATACCAGCTAATTAAATGAGATCAAAGTTATCAGGTTGGAATCTGGTTGGAACAAAAAACCTGCAGCCACAGTGGGTCCCGAGGCCCGAGTTTAGGAAACACTGCAGTAGACGTTTGCCTCTACTGGGAATGTGTGCATGAATGGAAAAATTGCACGGGATTAATTACAGAACTGTAGAGACCAATAAATTACTTGCATTTTGCCATGTAAGCAACATTCAAACATTCAGTTAATTTCAGCAGGTTTCACTCCCTCTGCTCAAAACAAATCTCACGTCACGGAGTGTCCATGTTCATTTGATCTTGGCTTCAACAAGAGTAACAGCAGAGCTCTGCCCGGTGAGTATTTGAACTACCCATAAGCCATCACGAACCTGCTGCGGTTACCACGTTATTTTCAAATTGCCTTTGCTTTTAATGCTTTGATGTTAAACATTTGTTAGGATGTGTCATTGTTTAACAGCCTACTTATCTATTCACTTTGTGTCCCACCCATGGTATAAATACTCTCTTTTGGGAAAAAACGATCTTTGTTTTTGTGAATAAAGTATGGACTGTGCTGCCAGCATCCTGATTGCTTCATAAAATAAAAAGCTTGGCCCAAGTGGGCTTCCTAATCTCTCTTCCTTTAAAGAATGTGAAAAATCTTTAATTTATAAGGATTCCACGGGTCTCACCTGAAGTAATGTGCACAGTTTGGGTGTTTATCTTACAAAAAAGACAGCAGTGCTAGAAATAGTGCAGAGGAGAGCGACTAGGCTGATTCTGGGACTAAGAGCTAAGAGCTATGGGGAAGGATTAAATGAGTTGAAACATGTCAGTTTAAGCAAATGGAGACTGAAGCATTTAAAATTATGAAAGGAATTGTGCAGTGGACTGAGAGGGTTACTTTAAAATTAGTTGACACAGCTGGAAACTTGTTAAGGGGTAGACCTGGAATTGGGCTACGTCCACACTACTACATTTTCATTTAAAAATGCTGACATCACTCTCTTTTTGGGCCTTTCAACCAAACTACCCTGGTGATTTTTTAACCTCCCAGAAACAGAGACTTTTGAAAATGCTCTCCAGAGGTCCGGTTTATATTTCTGAAAATGCCAGCTCAGAGTTGTGGTGCGGACGGGTAACAATGGAGATGTTTAAAAATGCTGACTCTAATTGTGCTCCGATTGGTTTGTCCTTATTAGGTGGCTCTTTCCTGACAGGATCCTGCTCATTGTAACATCTTAATCACCTTTCATGGAAGAAAACCGTATTCCAACATGGTGGACACAGAGGAGTTGCATTCTAATGGGCTTGTTGCGTTGCTTACCTGTATGCATTTCATTCTTGTGTATTTTGTATCCGCTATGGTTGTTCTCCATGTGTAAATACAAACTGCAAATGAATGTCTAGTGTGGAGGACATTTGCCGCTCCTGCTCCCACTGATATGTGCAGGCTCATTGTAGGGGAAGAGCTACGTCATATACGTTTTTGGTTGTTTTAGTAAATGCTGTGAAAACGCTTGTGTGGATGAAGATAGTTTTTAAATGAAAAAGTAGCAGTGTGGTGGAGAGTGATACTTCAGGGACTATCAAAACTCAACTTAATGTTATTTTGGAGAAATTAAGTGAATAGGATTGGTACACTTTGCAGTTGTGAATGTCTTGTTTGCATCAAACTTGTTCTAGTGCTCCAATTCCAAAGATGTGCACTTAGGTGAACTGGCGTGAGGGAATGTGGGTTTGTGTGTTTTCCTGTGACGGGTTGGCATGTTGTCCTGGGTAGGTTCCACACCTAGTGTTCCTAGTGAAACCGAACTGGATAAGTGGGTTCTTAAATGTGTGTTTAAATATAGCTTGTTGAGTATTAAAAAAATGAGGAAATAAAGCTGCAAGGGAGTAGTAGCTTCAGTTACAGTATGCTACTTTTAGACTATTACATAGCAGCCAGATGGAACTATGCCAGAACTGGCACTTGTCTCATTCTGTGTTTCAGAAGTTTCTCAGAACTAACCATAACATTTCTCAGCCCTGGTTGTTTCCTGCTCTGCCCTTGCCCCTTTGTGATGCCAAGATGACACTGCATACACTCATTGCTCACAGCTTGCATCATTGTTATGGACGAGCAAAGTGCCTGATAAATAAGAGAACAAGGAAACAAGGAGGTGACAAAGAAGCAAAATGCCGAGGTCAAAACAAGTAAGGGCCAGCATATCGGATGAAACCATGAATTTGGTGAATTTTAGAGGGAAAGCCTTGGTTTTCGGTTTTATGTGAGCTTGGCAGATCATAACAAGTAAGACATTTCTAAGGAGGCCCCATTCTGAATAATTAGTTATTATTGGTAATTGGAAGGTTGGCTACTGTGGATGAATTTCAATTTGTGAACCAAGTTCATCATTTGGCAAAGGGACACATTTCACTTTGTCTGATTTGTGATTCACACATGCTTACAATTTATTCTTAATATAAGGATTATAAAAGATGATTATGGCTAAAAACATAAATCTAAGCTAACTTGCTTTCCTTTTTCTCTCTTCTTCCTATAAAGAGGTCAAAACCTTTGAATTATATTTCCCTTTGTAATTCTTGTTCAAAGAATGCGTTGCCACCCCGACTTGTCTGCTTTTAAAGCAGACTCAAATGTGCCACCTTGTGGCCACTAAGCTCTTCATGTGATTCCATGATGAGGGCCTCTGTAATGGACACACAAGCTATCTGAGAACTACTGTGAGAAGAAATTGATCAGGAGATGAACAGAAGGCAAGAAACTGTAGTAAAAGGACAAAGCAAAGGTCAAGGAGAGACTGAATAACCAGAAACCAAAGGAGCAATAAAAAAAAAAAAACATGTAGTGTCATTCCACAAAGAAGATCAATGTGATGACTGCACAGGAAGAGAAAGCCAGAGATGGTTTGAGATTAAGGTTCAGGAGGTGAAGTCAGAGAAGCAAGCTAAGATTGTTACCAGTGAGTAAGAAGATGAGCATCTTAAACAGCACAAAGGACATAGTGACAGGATCAGGAGCCAGGAAGTCAAGTACTATTTATTAAACTTGGGGGATCTGCCCCCAGCTCACTTCGCTCGCCAACCCCAAGGCGGGCGCTACACACTAACCACTTCACAGCTCTGCCGCTCGTGTATGTATTTACATTACAGAGAGTAATTAACCATAGTAAAAAATAGTAAAACGTAATAAATTGAAAGAAAATTATGTTTCATGTTGCGTTAGAGTTATTTGTTGCGTTATACATTGTCATTCTGTTTGGCTTTGAAATTAACACGCAAATACTTTTTAAACTTACACTTTTACTGTAAAACTTCAGTAAAAACAAAATTTGGAATTAACTTTTCATCAATAGCACATTGAATTTTGATTCTGTGTTTGGAGTTACATCGTGACAACGCAACACATAACTGCCCGTGAGTGGATATCGTTTCTTTCTCTCTAATAAATAAACTGACTTTTTCGAATGTTTGTCCCTGTGATTTGTTAATTGTCATAGCAAAAGCTATTCTAACGGGAAACTGTAAATGTTTTAGTATGAATGGCATATCAAGATCTCCTTTGGTGTCTAATGTTATCCCCTGAAGATATACTACATTACCTTTCTTGTCGCCTGTTAAAATTTTACATGTCAGAATTGTTCAACCAATTTTGAATACAACTAATCTTGTCCTATTGCATAGCCCATCATTCAGACATAAATTATGCAATAACATTATGATACATCCTTCTTTCAACAGTAATTCGTGCAGTGGAAGACCAGACGGTGTTAACGTTTGTAGATATTCTATGGGATATTGTAAGTTGATGTTTTCATCTTCTGCAACATCACCACCAACTGTTTCAGCATAGTCTATTGATACGCATTTAACCAATTTGCAGTGTAACATATCAACAATTTTCACGTTAATTCGTTTGACTTCATTGTTTCTCATTCCTAGGATTGCCCATGTACTCATTTCTTCTGTTGATAACCCTATGGGATGAAACTCTTCAAAAAGATTTGGGCATAATAAGTCTTCTTTTATTGGGAACTTAAAGTGAGGAAAATGTAAACATTTATAAGAGCTGAGAGCACAGGAACTGTGTCTGACAAAAGCAGTCACATGAATGAGAGGCGAGAGGATTGTGGGTGTGTTTTAAAATGGTCGAGAGGAGGGCGGGACTTGAAAAAATCTCTTGGCAATAGTCTAGTCTTGTCTCAAGATTTTCTTTTATAATAGAGAGACTATATGAGGGGCAATATTTAAAGTCAGGAAATCAAGATGAATCAAAACTAAGATATCAAATTAATATAATACGTCACGTGTCAATCTCTTAGAAGTCTTCTGAATATATAGATGATTTGGGAATGTGTGATGCTAACCTTTATTATGTCATGGCAATGACATCACACGACACACAACTCAATTCGCTAAGACTAGAAACTTCACAACAAAAATGGCAGCTTTTATACAAAAAGAATATGGTGTCATAGGAGAAAGAATGAAAAAGGAAACCCTCATTAAAATACATCAAAAGGAAAAAATAAATGAAAGCCCCAGAATTGCTTAAATGAAGAGTTTGGTATTTTTAAAGTCAAAGTTATTTATTCACAAACCTGATACAGGTGCATTTGCCACGGGAAATTCTATTCTAAAGTTAAAACATATGTAGGCAGCCCTGGCATTTTACTATAGGGCACAGGCTCCAATGGAAAAATAAAAACATAAAAACTTAACTAAATATGTCCTCTTTGAGTTTTAATAAAAGAAAACATGCCTTCCGTGTTTCTAACACATTTGTGAAAAGGGATCGGGAAATAATCACTAGATCGCATATTCCTGGTACTATTTTTCTTGTGGAAAGGATACATTTTTTATTTGCTTGCGTGAATTATTACACAACTGTGAAAGTAAATCAAAACAAAACTACTCTACGCTAACTTACTCACTGTACCTAAATACAGGTTAATAACTATGGGTGGCAGAGCTTTCAGTGTGAATGGTCAGCCTTCGCAAAGAAAAGTCTATTATTCATTTCAAACTCCTGTTAAAAACACATCTCTTCATTTTCTTGTACAGTATGTAATTTCTATTGTCTCGTTAATGTGTTTATTGAATTGTTAAAGTGTCCTTGAGTGTATGAAAGGCGCTACATAAATAAAATGTATTATTATTATTATTAAAACCAATCAAATATTGGGGAAAGTTTAGTGTGATTGTGTCTTTCGACAGAAAACCAGTCCCCAGGGGGTGAAAGGTTATTGAGGAAGAGGACAACACTGATGTAGCGTGCGCTTTTACAATGGCTGAATCTCATAATAGCGGGGTTATTTTTTTTTTTTCAAAAATGACATGTATAAACTATTTTATAATGTGCGTGCAATCGGAAGACAGAAATCAATACTTGTCAACTGAATTGGCTTGAAAAATGGGCATGTTCGGTAAGTTTTTATGCTTTATGCCCTGTGCCCCCATAGGGTTCAATGTAAAATGCCAAGATTGGCTATGTATTTTTTTAAATGTATAGAAAATGCTAAACTTTAGAACACAATTTTATGTGGCAAATGCATGCATGTTCTTTTTTTGAAGAAATAACTTAACTGAACTTATCCTTTAACCTAGCTTAACAATTTTTTGAGGCCAAGAAATGACCACACTAAATTAAACTAGATTTAAATGATGACAATCAAAACTAAAGAAATAAACCATAGCACTTGGGCATACATGACGTAGAAACTAACTGATGCTAAAGCAGAATGAGAGTATTTTTATCCATTGAAGCATACTTGAGAATGAAATCATCACCAGATGTCATGTTACGTCCCTGCGTGATGACCACAGTCACATGATCAGCACTAAGCCTTTACATAAATAAAGAAAATAAAGATGGCAATAAACAACATCATTAGGGTTTAAAATTGAAACACAAAACAATCCTCAGATTCATGACTTAAAAGATGTTGGAATTTGCGTGAGCTGCCCTAATTTGTTGTATTCATAAGAAATGTAATGATTTACTTCAGGAGGTAGAAGTACATAATAAACAGGAATAGTTGCATCAGATACAGTATTTGAAATCTTAAAATGTGTGCTTCAACTTAAATGTTTAAAGTCTAAATATTCTCAACTGTAACAGAAATTTGTCACTTTTCACCCTCTGATAGACATCCATAAAGGGTGAGATCTCAAGTAAAGGATCAAAAATAACCTCATATTGTAATCACTGACCTTGAAATAGTCTAAAATGATACCCCTCATTGTTATCTCTAAAACGCGTCATTTTGACCCTGCTGGGAGTGGCACTTAGAGCACGAGGACCACCAATACTGAATCAGATATCAAAAATGTTATCACAATCGTGATCAGCAACCTCAAAATTGCATAAAAAGACACTCACATTGCTTATATTACCAATCCCCATTATTTCAAAGTTTGGTAAAAATATGTAACTTTTACCCCATATTTCATTAGGGGGTTAACTTTGGTGTTCAGTGGATGTTGCATACATAACTTCAAGTTCTTCTGATCATTTTTGATGAAGATAGATATTGGTTTACTCTTTATTATAAAGATGTCATTTCCTGCACAAAATAAGGTCCAAAAATGGCCTTACAATTAGGGTTTTACAGGTCTGGAGGGCCAACACTGGGGCAGGGCACCCAAAAACACTTAATGTCTTGCGGAACTAGGCATCAAAACAAGTCCAAACAGAATATCCTATGTGGCGGGTTCTCATACTGGTGAGTCAGGAGACGCCAGATCAAAAAAGTGATTTCAGAGCATTCGCAACTAATTTTTATGAACAGAAAATTGCACACATGTATACTACAGCATATAAGCAGTATATACTTAAAAGATTGTTAACATTCAAAGATAAAAACTGATAACTGTTTGAGAGTTAACATTCTCCCATGTTCCATACCGGCTTATTTTTTGTTTGCAGTTCTTATGGCCAAGTTATCCTCCATGGCTCCAGAATGCCCACCTCGCTTGCTTCCTTTATTTACAGCAGTGTACATCTACTGCACTAGGAATACTAATGGAGCCTGGCATCTTAAACTCCATTACGGCAGGGAGACTGGCATTTTCTAATCTGTTTCATAACGACCTTAAAAGGTCAATCCATGCCGCCATTACTGAGCACAGCTGGCTCCACGCCACTTCTGCATCAGGGATCACAGTCTGAGCTGATTTTCTGTTTAAATGTGCTTTTCAGAGAAACGTGTGCCATGTAAAGGGATTCTGTGTGAGTGCCTTACTTAATTTATAACATTAACATTTGAATGTTGCTAGTTATTATTATAACTGTGTGATGGGTGGGCTGGAGGACAAAGTGATTGTGGGCAGGTTAGAGTGCTGTAAGACCCAGTAAGGTTTAAAGAAAGAAAGAAAGTGTTGCACTGTCAGGCACACTGTGGTGACACCATGCCACTTAAAAGGTACCATAAAGGGACAGTGTGCGCTGTAACAGCACTTGGTAACCTGTAAGATTTTACACAGAGAGATAATGGGCATGAGGGAGGACGAACAGTAGGTGATGCCACCCTGGGTAGTAAAGTGTGGGCTGCCCAACAGGTGCCTAATTATATTTAAAATGAAAGACTGAGACCATGGAGGGTTAGGGAAATGTTAAAGTTCCTGCTGGCTGGTAGGCGGCAGGACATAATTCTCTGCTGGTGGTATTGGGACCTGGGGTTGGATTAATCTGAGGTCACGTGTGCTGTGGAGGAGATTTTCTTCAGGGACCCTCTGTATCTGGCTGCCTTCACCCTTACATCAATTCAGACCAGTCTCTGCTGCTAAGAAGCACTCCTATATCATTATGAGGCCACCACTGTGCATCACCATAAGGATGGTCTTCACTAGACATAATGCTTGTAGCTCCGTCAAGAGAGTTCAATTTTTGTCTCATTGGAACTCCATCTCATACTTGCAGAATCTAAACAAGCTATCATATGCCTTTTAATCAAGAGTGAACCGCTCTGCCATAAACGTCTGGTTGTTGGAGTGCTCCTCCTGAGATAGTCATCCTTTTGACAAGTTTTCTCATCTCAGTCGAGGTCTTCTGAAGCTCTGTTAGAGTGACCGATTGGGTTCTTGATCACCTCCCTTGGCCAGTAAATTACTTTGGCCAGACGGGCGAATCTAGGAAATGTCCTGGGGCCTCATGTATAACACCATGCGTAGAATTCACACTAAAACATGGCGTACGGACAAAAGCGGAAATGTGCTTCCGCACAAAAAAAGCCAGATGCATAAATCTGTGTGAACGCCAACTTCCATGTTCTTCCACTCCATAAATCTTGGTCAGCGTGAAAAGTAACGCACGTGCACGCGCCTGCTGTCCCACCACGTCTCCTCCCTGAATTATGCCTCTTTGAATATGCAAATCAATATAAATAGCCCTTAAGCTCAGCATTCTGTGAAACGGCAATGGCAAAAGCACAGGTTTGGGGTTTGTTGGGGGGAATAGAAGAATTTCAGCGAATACGAAGTGGAGGCAAAGAAAAATGTACTATTTATTGGTTTAAACAGTGGTATAAACAATAAAAAGAAGTTGATTGAGTGACAGACTGTCGGAGAAACTCGAAAGTTCAAGTTCACAAAGTCGCACAGTGCCTGAAATAAAAAAAAGTTGTCAGATATCAAAATTGCCGTGAAAAGGCGAGTCGTAGCTCATAGTCTGAGTGTCATATGAAAGCTTATTAGGGTACAGAGGAAAAAAAATAGGCACACAGTGGGGAAAAAAGCATGAAATGTCAACTTTATTCTCTAAATTTCCACTTTAATCACAGTTTATTTTGTCATTAAAGTAGAACATCATAAACTTAATCTTAAAATCGTTTCATTTACTAGTTTCTCAAATCCTATTGCAACTAAAGTAGCACGTTAAATGCTTTGTTTTGTATTTGATCTTTTGCTCTATTTGTGTTAATCACTACGTGCTTCCAGGCTTTCTCTTCCTCCGACAGGACAGAGACATTTGTGATATTATGGCTCTCTGAATAATTAAAATACTGAGATGTATACGTGATATCATTTTCATGATGATAGGAGTTAAAGCGTGTTATTAAACATGGGAACACGGTGATTGTTCATGTCTCATGTATGATGCTTGCTTTGCCGCGCGAGACCTTCTATGAAATACTTTATTGTAGCAGTACTGTCTCTTTCAAACGTACTAACTGTCCTTACTTTTTCTTTCTCCAAATACCCAATCGCCACACAATCAGCTCTGTAATAGACGTTAAGCCATCTGTAAGCTTAGAACACCGATTCTTCAAAACTTTTAAGGAACATTGAAATATCATCGCAGTATGTGTTTAATTATTCTATCCATCTATCCTTCTAATGTCGCGTCAGCACTAGCAAAAATACAGCACGAGGCAGGAACAATCCGTGAATGGAGCGCCAGCGGCTCGCTAGCGCTGCGGCACCGTGTAGTTAAAGTTTTATCTGTATAATTAACATATTTTGCTGCATTTCATCATCTTAAAAATCTCGTCCTCATATGTAAATATGTGCTTTATAAAGTGGCTCAGGTTGTGCAATATAATAACTGTAGTGCAAGTTTACAGTGAGGTACATTTGTTCAGCTATGAGATGTGTGTGTCAGTCTGTAGACACGATATGTCAAAAACTTACCACTCAGTCTGAAAGAAACTAAGCATAGTTATTCTAAGTATTGTAATAAAATTCCCTTTTGAGATTTTGAGTAATATCGCTGCAGCAGACTTCACATTTCCTGCACACCATACTCCAACCACAGCACAACAAGGTAAGGAGAATACACTTGTCTAGTTCTCATTTCATTCCACACAATAAAAGAATGGCCTAAAATATCTTACTGCTAAAATCACTGCTTTATGTAGGAAAGCCACCTGCCAAACCCTTCATATTGTTTTCAAGGCTTGCTTTAGCCTCCACATTTTCAACTTGTTTACTGCATGAACAGCTCACTCGCACTGAAGTTTGAGTTAAGATAAAGTATCTGTAGTAAAATCAAATTTCAAAATATTACAGAAGGAGACATGACAAAACCTTTGTTGCTTCTTCTCAGATCAGTAAATGAACTGGTGAGGTGCTGGCACAAAGTCAGGCATTCACCTAGCAGACAAAATATGCTTTGATCACTGGCTATCTTTTCATATCTGGATGAAGAAGTCAGATGGGCACTGGATTAATTGTAATCGGCCTTGTGCTAACCTACAGGAGGTTTACATTCACTTTTTGTGCATTAAAGGATTAGTTCAACGGCTAAGATCAAAAATAACACACAGCAGTTAGAAAAAGTAAACACCCTCACCTAACCCCCACCCTTGGACCTTCTGTGTTATAACAAAAATGATTAATGGGTTGTTCTGCCATTGACCAAGACAAAAATCCATGCTATTGAAATTAAAATATAAATGTGGATAGAACCTTTGAAATACAGTATAAATAGAACATAGTAAAGGTTTGACTCTGCAGTAACCATTAGCCTCCCTCAATGACACACCTGAAGTAGGCTCTAAGGCCCCACATCCAGCAGTGTGGTATGGCTTCCCCACCCAGTCCATTGGTATAGTCAGTTATACCAGTAATCCAATGTGCAGCCAATGATTTTCTTTATGTATTGTGGCACACATTACAGGAATACCTGCAAGCTCTGAACAGGTAGGCACTACGTCATTAGAGGGGCAGAAACCCAATTGGAAATCACTCTCCCCCTCCGTCTCTCACATAGAATAAGACCATTGCTGGGGAGGATGCCAGAAGTCACTTCTGTAACCAAACTGGAAGTCGCCACCTTCAGCTGTGAATGATATTTATTTGACAACAAACCCAGGAGTTGGTGTTCACTTTGGACCCAGTGACTGATGGTGATGGAACTCCCACTCCATAAGATCCTTAAAACAAGTCATAGTCAGACCATGCCAGTCATATCATCATTTAACTGAAGTTTAAAACAACATTTTGATATTCAAAGTTCATAATGCTAGAATGTAGTTTAGAAAACGATATTAGGATGAATATTTTGTATCAAGGAAGACATTCCTCGAGTTACTGTGCATATTGTGATAAACTAAAAAATAAATCATGCAAAAACACCCGAAAACTAATTTTCAATGACAATTAGTTTTATACCAAAGAAAACCTGTAACCACTGTGGCCATCCAGGACTGGACACCATCATTTTTGCATTGCATGTTTATACATTGAAATGCACTGTAAGACTTGCAATCATGGAACATAATGAGTAATGCAATTGTTAGGGTCAGCTTCCTTACATTTGAGATATCAAATTTGGCTTGTAAAATACTTCCTTCAAAAACACTTGTGATGATGCAGAAGGGTGTAGAAGTCATTTATGGTCCAAGCCACACAAAGTTGAACTGTGCCGTTCACAAGAGTTGAAAGTCATAAAAAAAAAAAAAAAAAAGCTATCAGTATTAATCACATATAAAGGTTGCAATTTTGCACAATTGAATCATAACCATACTATTTAAATTATGAAAATGATGTTCAAAGACTATGGCTAAGTAGTAATCCCAGGCTTTAGTAGTATGAGAAAATGGATCACATGAAGAATGTTTGCAGGAGGAGAAAACAATCCTAAGAAAATTGTATTAAAGTTGTTTTTCCTTTCTCCTTTTTGAAACTGTGCATTCCTACCAATTTTTAGGTAAGATGATACTAGCTACCTGTACAGCAAGTCTGTTGTCTTTGTTGATCACTTCATATAAGTTCTTCCACTACCAAACCATGCTTTGTCTTATATCTGTAGGACAGATGGACAATAGTAGCCCCTGAAGAATGTAGATATGTCACCTGTACAGAAAAAAGTAATGTTATGCCTCATCCATATGCTACATCAGGCAGAGTAAACATGAGATTCCCAGTCAGAAATTTCATATGAACATCCTTCGAAGTAGAAACCTTCAGTCGGAAAATTCAGAAAAAAAAAATACTACCCGAGGTTTCCGAGTTATGACATAATGCCGACGTCAATAATATTAAATTAAAAAAACAACCTAGTTAGCTAGAAACTATTAATGCATTTCGAGTGACACAACACACCCGTAATGCATTTAGTGCATTTAATGCACCCGTAATCTTTATTTTTATGAATGATTTCAGCTTATTTTTAGTTGCTTTTCATGAGGACTAAAGAGCAATCTAGCATTCCTTCCAAAAATCCAACAAGAAACAAATGTGAATAAAACTAAGTGGGAAACTGAAATGCCCCCAGTGGAAACTTTGAAAACTCCTACCTTGTGAACATATCACGTCTGCTGACAATTTCTGTTAATTGTTAACACAGCAATTTGTGCTCATCTGAGAAGATCAGAAAATTGTATTCAATCCAATGGGGAATTAGTTGACAATAACATAACACCACATTTCTGATCTTAAGCCTTTTTAGTTTAGAGATGTTATCTGGCAAACTGTGTTGTATGCTGGCTAAGGGGTTACAACACCAGTCTTCATACATCAAAAGCATTTTAAGTTGCTACTCACCAATATAATTTTAAAAATGGCTTCAGCAATCACATAAGCCCATATTTTAGTGTTGTGTCATTCAAGGTAGCCACACTTATCTTGAATCCATTTCATGTCAAACTGCTACAAAACAAATTTGCATATAAACGTACAAACATTCACTGATCAACGGCTTCACATACACTAACTGTATTCTGTAAAATAACATTCTATAGACAGGTCATTTTTTTTTTTTTTTTTTTATTGGGCGAGCATTTTATTTTCAATGATATTTAATCCTTTTTACATATCTATAAAAAAAAAAAATTAAGCTGTACTTGCTTGTCTGCACAAAACATTTAAATTAAGGGAAAAGGGCTTCAAAACACACAACAAACAGAACACACACAGCCCAGTACAGCCAGACCACTTTATTATGAAAATGAAGCATTTTCTTTCGCCCAGTTACAATTAAATATTGCCTGTAAAAATGCATCACATCTGTGAAGAAAGTAAAAAGCAGCAGATGTAATCTAAAGAATGGAATTTAAAAAAAAAAAAAAAAAAAAAAAGCCTTTTTTAAATCTTTTGGTTCACACTCACACAGTCTACCATATCTCTTGCATTGTAATTTTACCAAACTTTTAAATACTAAAAAAGAAAACTGATGTTTATATAATTTATTCATTCAACAATCCAAGAAATTTGCAGCCATCAGCAGTTCCAGTGCTATTTCAGGAGCGATTGGGAATTCTGGGATCTCTGTGGAGCTGTTGGTGTAACGGACCTTATAGGTGAAGTACATGCACACTTTGGAAAGGACGTGAGAGGGGATCTCCCTGAAATTAACTTCATTGGTTTCATTTTCAGCAAACTGTCCTATAAAGGAAATGAAAGTACAACAGGTTTTTAGTAGTACATGTTCAGCAAGAAAAAAAGAAACCACTTTTCTGATATTTAATATTGTAAATTTTAAGTTGTGATGCAAATTACCGTGTGGTTGTGCAAATCAAAAACAAGATAGATTTAAATTAACTAATGACAGCTTCATATTAATATTGATTACTAGATAAAGTAGTTTCACTAGTGCTGAAGAACACTACAAAAATAATAACACTGTCCCCATATACTGTCATGAAATTCTAAAAAAAATATGACAATTTATTTCATGGTCAGAAATCAAGTGTGGTAAGCAGCTAAAAGAAAACATGCAGAAAGACTTGAGAAGCGTTATGAAGATGCGTGGAGTAAGTACTGAGATATTGGAAATCAACATTGATTGGTATTACTATATCTGGACTGGCTCAAGTTACTATATAGCAGTGCTCCTTGGGGTCAGTTCTGGTGGCCTCCTTTTGGTGCAGGTTTTCATCCCAGGAATTTTCTTCTTTGACTTGCATTATTAATAGTTTCTTCAGAGTTTGTGTCTTTTGTATCAATCCAAAAATTAAAAACGTGTTATGCATATTTTCTTAATCAAGATTTTTTAGTATTTTTTTTATTTTTATTTTTTTAACTTTTCTGGATATTTATGCCATTATTTACTAATAGGCACACAAGAAGGTAACAGCTGCCCTTTAGCAGTCAATGTCACTTGTCCTGGTGTCTGTTATGCACACTGGACAATGGACTGCACTTGGATAGAATTAAGAAGGCAAACACCACAAACAATGGTAAATTAACTATCTAAAGATACAGCAAAAATACAATTCTTTCTTATTTTGTTATAAATAAAAATCTAATGCTAACAATTACAGTGGTAAACTCCACAGAGTAGTTAATTTAAAAAGGAAAATGACAACTATATATAAAGATAAAAAAATTGTTCTTTCTTATAAATGGAAATATAAATCTAATACAGTTTTCTGAATTCAACATAAGAGAAGTAGTAGAATGGACAGCTAGTTAAACAATGAGATCAATTAAACGTGTGAGTGAATCAGTGATTGTGTAGTCTCGCAGAAGCCAGACATAAAATAGATACGTCTAGAGACAACCATGGGTGAATTTTGTGTGGGAACAATTAGACAACTCACTGAGTGTCACATTAACAAACCATTCCAATTACTCATGAAGGCGGCACACAAAGTGGGGCAGTGATTTCAGACTTCAAAAAGCAGCACTGCTCTTGTTAACACGGTCCAACAGACCTCAAGATTCCGTTTACAAATGAACAGAAGAAATGTCTTAAAAAAAAAAAAAAAAAAACAACACAAACATATTAGACATATAAATGTGTAATGTGTGCAAAGAGCCCATTGCACATGTTAAAAATAAACAAAAAAACCTGCTGCCATTTTCTTTTACCCTGTCACTGAATTAACCCCAAAGGTTTAACTTTACGGACTGAAAAAATTAGATGTGGGTGGTTTTAGGAAGAACTCATGTAGGCATAGACTTTACAGCGCTGGATTTTGAAGCTATTCAATACAATTCTTTTTTAACGGGTTTTCCCCAGAAGCGTATTCTCATTTGAGAATCACATCTGGGCCAACGAGACTAGCAATTGCGAAACTGGATGAAACAAAAACCTGCTGCCATAGTGGGGTGCCCAGGACTGAACTTGAGAACCATTGATTTACAGGGTTAAAGCCATTCAAATAAATCAATCAGTTCTAATACATGAGGACCATGAGACTTCGTTATATATTATATAAAATATCATCATTTTTTACAATTGAATTATTTATACAATCTAAACCATAAATTAAAAAAAAGAAAAATCAATAAGTGACAATTAAAATGGCTGCTAAATCATGGAGAACATACCAGGGCCACTCAGCATAGCTTTAATAGTTCCAGATGTCAATGCATGCTCTCTCTTCACTATAAATTCATGCCCATCTGACGAGATCAGCTTTACATACATGGCATCAGGGCCTTCACAACCTCCATAGGTCTTCTCTTCTCCGTCTATATGATAATAACAACAATAATAAAATCTCTAGTAGACAAAACTACATTTTCAAAGATAATTTGATGTTATTAGTTCGGATTTTCTAACCTGCACTGAAACCCAGAACACCAACCTGATAACCTTCAGCTTAGTAATGCCTAACTCTGCTTTATGATCTGCTGTCACATTTGATCAAACTGAAGATGACACCTTCCAGAGTGAATAGAAACTTTATTGATCACTGGTTTTTGTTACTTTTCACAACTTAATTTGATTTCATTCACGAAATGAAAACTCTAAAGGAAAAACCAATAACCAGACATTAATAAAAGAAAAACTACCCATTACCTGACAAGGTTTTTTTATTACAAAAAACAGTTTTAGTAACGAAAGAAGCTAAATACTTTAACATAATACTGAAGAATACAAAGGCAAGTGACAGTATTGTTTTTACTAGTCACAGAAGAGAAACAAATGCCACTGCACAAACAGCATAATGTAACAGATATATAAGCAAAGATTGCAGGCATACAATACAAACTAGTACATACAGTATATATAACTAAAATAATATAGGGACACTTCAAAGAATTTGAACCTTTCATTTAGCAGTTTTTAGATAAATGAACCTATAAAAAGCATTCTTGTTTAAATTGTAGTATTTAATGGAGATAACCCAACAACAGAAACACAAAAAAGAACAGTTAAATATTTTTGTATTAATCATTATTGAATAATGTAACAGAAACACAATGCTCTCCCAGGGAAAAGGAGAATCTTTTGAGTTCCCAGAGGACGGGCACATCCAAACAACGAAGACACCAACAAAACATCTTTAGTATTGGTTACTCTCTCCTGCGCTGAAGACTTATTCCTTGATGCTTCTTGCCCAGCTGCTTCACCTGCTCCAGAAAACTTGCATGTTTTGCACTTCAAGTGATGTTACATTTCATTGCCTGGACTTTAGCATTCTGTCAAACACACTATTTCTCCCACTTAGTGCCTTAATTGCTGCATCTGCTGAATTATTTTGGATTAATTTAATGTTGGAAAGTCTACTTGTGGTTTTAACTTCAGCCCGCTAACAGAAAGTCTGATGCCGGACTCCAGAATACTGTTGTTTGAATGTGAATGCATAGTTTCCTCAAAGACAGCTAAAGAGAAAAGCAGCCCAAAATCATGTTATTATCAACATCACTACATTAGACCAAGGTGATCTTGGTGGTAGGTGGGGCTTAGTTTTTGTTATAAGTGTCTTTTGTGCTAAAGCCAAAAAAAACCTTGTCCATGTAGAAATTTTTTTCACACCAAATCAAATTTTTTTGTAGATTTAGTATGAGGAGCTCCATTCTTTTTCAGAGCAATGATTTTCTTATGCCCGTTTCCATGGAGGCTATTGATTTTTAATTTTTTACATATCACTGGAGTATGTAAATAGACATCTGCTGCAGTAAGGGGAGGTTGATCTAGAAAACATATGTTAAATTTGCTATATGGCATAATTTTGAGGGACATCTTATATCATCACCTTGGTTTTAAGTTTTTGCTAGTTCAACTCTGTCTCCCTGGTGAGCAATGAATATAAAATGTTTACAATCTCTTATGGCATGGTATATTACAATAATCCACATGGGTTAGAACAAGCAGACCAGGTTTCTCACCCATACACAACAGTGTTCCCATACCATTGAAATTAGTGGAAGGAGTTGCACAATGCGGTTTATGGCATCCAATGCTGAAGTGAACTAATTTACTAACTTTCTATGAAATTTAAAAGAGGGCACACTGCCACGGAGTTGATTATGTTGCATGTTTGTTGACTTTTGAAAGGTCCTACTGCTCTTATTCTGGTGTTCTTTGGATTGACAGGTTAACAAAATGACCTTATGCCTGAATTACAAATGCACCCAAAACACGATTAGGAATCTGTGTGAAACTAAAAACACTTTTGTAGTTAATCTTGTACTGCAATTCACTTAACACAGTTTCAGCGACTGAGAAGACTTGATTTTAGAAGCTGCAGTCCTTAAATATGATGTTCATCCCATTTAAAGTTCTGTGAGATGTTCGAGATATAAATCAGATACTGCTTTTAAGCAGTAATATTATCCCAAAAGGCATCATTTTCAGCCACTTTAAATATTATAACTTGGAACATAAAGCAAACAACTCCTACCCGTTAAGTTAGAACATGTATTTGATTTTAATGTTATATGCATTATTCATTGTATGACTTTTAAATGAATCTGTCAATGTTATATAATTTAACATTTGTACAGTATTCAGAGAAAGTATTCAGAGCACATCACTTTTTCCACATTGTTATGTTACAGCTAGGGATGCACCGAAATGAAAATTCTGGGCCGAAAACGAAACCGAAATTTTTGGATGCACTTGGCCGAAAACCGATACCGAAACCGAAAATGGCTTCATTAAAAAACATGTTTAAAATATTTTCTTTTTGTTTGTATTAAAAAAACTACAAATTAATTAAGCAATCAAACTTTTATTGATAATAAATAACAGTAATAAGGCTGTTTAACAATAACAAAACTAAATAAAATTTCTTTCTGTAACAAAATTGTGCAAAAAAAATGCTAGCTGCTTTTTTACTTCAATTTTAAATTACTGTACCAAACAACAGTGCACAAACAGAAGAAAAATAAATAAATCCAACCTCTTACTGTAAACAACATAACTATACACACTAAATTGGTCTGCTTTAATTTAAGCAAAAGAAGCAGGTTTATCTTTATGAACAAAAGTTTTTCAGTTTTCTGGCTGAAGACACAGTTCCTCTTCTCATGAAGAACATACTGCACTGAATAAAATCACTCAGTCTGTGCTAGCTTTTAGTGCCTTTACGAATTGTGCAAAATATTACCTGCATTAAACGTTTTACTTCAATTTTAAATTACTGTGCAAAACAACATTGCAATAACAGAATAAATAAATCAAACCTTTAACTGTAAACAACATCAAATTAGGCTGCTTTTATTTTAGCAAAAGTGGCAGATTTCTCTTTATGAACAAAAGTTGTTCAGCTTTCTGGCTGGAGAGACGATTTCTGTTCTCATCAAGAACATGAGATGCTGCACTGAATAATCTCTCACTGTCTGTGCTGGTGCTTGGGGCAGATAAGTACTTGCGCGCAGTCCATGCAAGCAAAGGAAAGCGATCTTTGTTCGCGCGCCAGTAGTCAAGTGGATTGTCACTTCTGCCAATGGGTAGTTCAGCTAGATAGGTTGCTACTTCTTGTGAGGCTGCGCTTGCTCTTACACCGCTGTGGGTTGGGACGCTTTCCTGTAAAATTTCGTCAAACATATCAGAAAGCGAAGGAATGTGCGCCTCATCACTTGTACGTGACCGTTTCTCAGGCACAGTTTGCTCTGTTCTCCCCGTCGCGGCTTGTGCTTCACCAGAGGTTTCAAGAGCCGTAAGCTCTGTTTGCACCATTTCGCGTACATCCTGCCTTTTCTCATCGTCAAAGTAATGGTCTTTAAAGCGTGGATCTAATATTGTTGCAATGCCGTAAAGAGGGTTGGACTCAATGTCTTGGAAGCGTTTGTTAACAGCCTCCAGTAGAGTTTTTTTAGCTGTTTTTACGCCATGATCTGTTTCCGCCTCTTTTCCAAGCAGGCGCTTCAGTGCTGCGATCAGTGGAATAACTTCAGCAACAGACGCTTGAGCTGAGCTTATTTCCTTGGTTAACTGTTCGAACGGGGCGAGAAGAGAGACAATGTTTTCCACCAACATCCACTGATGTGCACTCAAAGTTGCTGGCAGGTCGTGATCTGTCATGTATGCAGCTAAAACCCGCTTCTGTTCAAGTAATCCTTGCAACATATAGTATGTACTGTTCCAGCGAGTGGCCACATCTTGCTGTAGTCGTTTTGTTGGCATCCCAAACTGTTTTTGCAAATCTTGTAGTCTGGAATAAGCAAGCGGAGAATGCTTAAAATGTCCCACAATTTTTCTCCCAGTTGCTGTGATTTCTGATATGCTCCGCTGACTAAGCACTCCCTCATTCACAGCCAACTGCAGCGTGTGTGCCATGTAAGGTATGCTCTTTAATCCACTGTCATCCATAGCCTTTATCATGTTCCGTGCATTATCTCTCACAATCACATGCACTTTAGACTTGTCTATGTTCCAAGTTTCAAACATGTTAGCCAAAGCATCGGATATTGCTGCTGCAGTGTGTGAGCCGACAAACTCCTGTGCATGAAGCAGAATGTTTTGCAATTTAAACTCCGCGTTTATCCACTGCGCTGTCAAACTGAGCATGCTAGTTGGACTAACGTCAGAGCTCCATATGTCTGTGGTAAAACTTAGAGCAGAGATATCTGTGGTCATGAGCTCATGAACATGTTTTGCAACACGGTCATACATTTCAGGTAGAGAGGTCTCTGCAAAATACAGTCTGCTTGGCAGTGTGTAACGCGGCTCAATGTGGTGTATTAGCCTACGAAATCCGATGTCCTCCACGACTGAAAACGGCTCGTCATCTAAAGCAATGAATTCCATTACTTTCTCTGTTATGTCACGTGCTTTAGCACTGTCATTTGCAAATTTCTTAATTTTTTCGAAAACTGTGGCAACCGAGGGTGTTGATGTGCTAGTTGGCTTAGTTTTAACCAACGTTGTTTGACGGTATTCCTCAAATTCAATTGCGTGTCTTGACTTAAGGTGGTGTATTAAACCTGTAGTCGAAAATGTCTTTGCTGTTGAACCCCCTCTTGAAACTTTTGCAGAGCAAATGTTGCATATTGCAACTTTGCTGTCCTCATCTGAAACTTTGAAGTGCTTCCAAACCGCCGACATACTCCGTGTTTGATGCGTAATGACAGCGCGAACGAGACGGGAGGATGGGAGAGGCGTGGCGACAATTTCGGCTTTTATTTTCGGCACTTTCTTACGTTTCGGCCGAAACCGATAATGCTATTTCGGCCGAAAATTTTCGGCGGCCGAAATTTCGGTGCATCCCTAGTTACAGCCTTATTCCAAAATTAATTAAATTAATTTTTTTCCCCTCAGAATTCCACAAACAACACCCCATAATGACAAAGTGAAAAAAGTTTACTTGAGATTTTTGCAAATTTAATAAAAATAAAAAAATTGAGAAAGCACATGTACATAAGTATTCACAGCCTTTGCCATGAAGCTCCAAATTCAGCTCAGGTGCATCCCGTTTCCCCTGATCATCCTGGAGATGTTTCTGCAGCTTCATTGGAGTCCACCTGTGGTAAATTCAGTTGATTGGACATGATTTGGAAAGGCACACACCTGTCTATATAAGGTCCCACAGTTGACAGTTCATGTCAGAGCACAAACCAAGCATGAAGTCAATGGAATTGTCTGTAGACCTCCGAGACAGGATTGTCTCAAGGCACAAATCAGGGGAAGGTTACAGAAAAATTTCAGCTGCTTTGAAGGTCCCAATGAGCACAGTGGCCTCCATTATCTGTAAGTGGAAGAAGTTTGAAACCACCAGAACTCTTCCTAGAGCTGGCCGGCCATCTAAACTGAGCGATCGGGGGAGAAGGGCCTTAGTCAGGGAGGTGACCAAGAACCTGATGGTCACTCTGTCAGAGCTCCAGAAGTCCTCTGTGGAGAGAGGAGAACCGTCCAGAAGGACAACCATCTCTGCAGCAATCCACCAATCAGGCCTGTATGTTAGAGTGGCCAGACGGAAGCCACTCCTTAGTATAAAGGCACATGGTAGCCCGCCTGGAGTTTGCCAAAAGGCACCTGAAGGACTCTCAGACCATGAGAAACAAAATTCTCTGGTCTGATGAGACAAAGATTGAACTCTTTGGTGTGAATGCCAGGCATCATGTTTGGAGGACACCAGGCACAGCTCATCACCAGGCCAATACCATCCCTACAGTGAAGCATGGTGGTGGCAGCATCATGCTGTGGGGATGTTTTTCAGCGGCAGGAACTGGGAGACTTGTCAGGATAAGGGGAAAGATGACTGCAGCAATGTACAGAGACATCCTGGATGAAAACCTGCTCCCGAGCGCTCTTGACCTCAGACTGGGGCGATGGTTCATCTTTCAGCAGGACAACGACCCTAAGCACACAGCCAAGATATCAAAGGAGTGGCTTCAGGACAACTCTGTGAATGTCCTTGAGTGGCCCAGCCAGAGCCCAGACTTGAATCCGATTGAACATCTCTGGAGAGATCTTAAAATGGCTGTGCACCGACGCTTCCC
Organism: Polypterus bichir lapradei; assembly: GCA_026402145.1. Taxonomy (NCBI): domain Eukaryota; kingdom Metazoa; phylum Chordata; class Cladistia; order Polypteriformes; family Polypteridae; genus Polypterus; species Polypterus bichir. The sequence goes on from JANRMT010062820.1 coordinate 4,515,077, forward strand.
ATCCTACCTGATGGAGCTTGAGAGGTGCTGCAAAAAGGAATGGGCGAAACTGGCCAAGGATAGGTGTGCCAAGCTTGTAGCATCATATCAAAAAGACTTGAGGCTATAATTGCTGCCAAAGGTGCATCGACAAAGTATTGAGCAAAGGCTGTGTGTGAATACTTATGTACATGTGATTTCTCAGTTTTTTTTATTTTTAATAAATTTGCAAAAACCTCAAGTAAACTTTTTTCACGTTGTCATTATGGGGTGTTGTGTGTAAAATTCTGAGGAAAAAAATGAATTTAATCCATTTTGGAATTAGGCTGTAACATAACAAAATGTGGAAAAAGTGATGCGCTGTCAATACTTTCCGGATGCACTGTATATAAGCCTGTTTGTTGATATGCTTTTATTGCAAATGAATTAAAAATGTGTTTTTTGAGGCAAAACACACATTCTTTACATTATTTTATTATTTATCCGTACCAACTTCCTAAGAGGGGAACCTCTCCTATTACATCTAAATTGTTCACTCAATGTTTTTAATCAAAACAGTTTATATTCCCAGACAAACATTTAAAGATTAAACATATAAGGGGAATTTATAAAACAAAAAAATAAATAAGGCCCACAAAATACAGAATTAAGAAATAAAAAATAGGAAGGTGAACAAAGGAACCTACTTAGTGAGTTCAAATGATGCTTGTCAGGTAAAGCTTAACACCACAATTGTGAAATAAACAATTAGTTATATTTTATTTGTCCCCAAGCAGAAATGAAATTCTATCTAATGTCTGAATTAGTCAAAATGAATCACTACTTTGACTTTTTATTAAATGTTAAAGCTTAAGACACAAAAAATAACTATTTTTTAAGGATTAGTTTTGCAAACATACCCATTTCTCCTGAAGTGTGCTGGGCACCTTTCTGGCACCTGAAAAAATAAAATATAACATTAAAAAAAGAAAAAGACAAGTCAAAGAGAAAGACTGATACTGTGCAGTCACCAAAGTAGTTTTATGCTGTCAGATATAGTTTGACTTTGTGATTTCCCTTGACTTGAACTAATTAATATCCAGGCAAATCTGACACATTAATTATCCATTATACAGTCACTGATAACTACACAATGAGCACATACATAAAAACCAAAATGTATATATTTAACTAATGACTCCAATAATAAATGACATATTTCTCACCCTCACAACCAAGACACTAGCTAACCAATATGCCAAATGGTTCAACAAAAATTCAAACATTACATTTTAGTAAATGAAATATTTTGAAGGGATTGGAAAAGAGAAATATATTAATTTCAGACTTGTTTTGAAGATTTGATTTTAGAAACAGCCAATATACCCAAACACTAGTCTATTCTAACACATTTACTTTTTAAATACAGTGTCACAATCTCACCGCGGTGGCCTTAGAGCCGAGCTCTTCAGCAGAGTATGCTTATGTTCAGGTTTTTAGGCCTATAACATCAATGCTCATTTTGTGACTTTTATTCTTTGTACTTTCAACAGATAACATGGAATTCTGGAATGCTTTCTGAGCTCAGACTGTGAATGGTACACTTTTGAGCCAAAGATGCATGAAACAAAACAAAAACAAACAAAAAAACAAAAACAAAACTACGTTAGCAGACATGCAAAAACTGTTACAAGTGTAATCAATCAGCGCATCTGTAACATTTAAAAATGTATTGAACACTTTTTAAATCAAATATTCTACCTTTCCAACTCCTTATTTCATTTACTACACAGGATTAACTATCCATCCATCCATTATCCAACCCACTATATCCTAACTACTGGGTCACGGGGGTCTGCTGGAGCCAATCCCAGCCAACACAGGGCACAAGGCAGGAATCAATCCTGGGCAGGGCGCCAACCCACCAAAGGACACACACACGCACACACTAGGAACAATTTAGGATCGCCAATGCATCTAACCTGCATGTCTTTGGAGTGTGGGAGGAAACCCACGCAGACATGGGGAGAGCATGCAAACTCCACGCAGGGAGGACCCGGGAAGCAAACCCGGGTCTCCTTACTGTGAGGCAGCAGCGCTACCCACTGCGCCACTGTGCTGCCCCAGGATTAACTATCCAACAACTAATTCAAAACAGTTGTAAATATCATTTGGGAAACACTTAAATTTAAAAACAATATTACTGCAAGTTAACTACAGCTCAAAAAGCTTTAGTTTTTATGATCAATGACATTTCTAAACAAGGTAACACTGGACAATTCTCCCCCCCCCAAAACTTTTGCTTCTGAAATATTTTTGGTGATTATGATAGCTTGAAATTGAACACAAATATAAATTTTAGATTGACTACACTACCAGTTTTAGAACACCTCAAACTCAAGTTTTCTTCAAATTTAATCAGCTGAAATGCAATGAATGGCCTAAAATGGTGAAAAGGTAAGCAGTAAACTGCCACAGGTTTGAATTTAAAGTTTAGGTTAGCAAAAACTGAAAAAAAGGAAATTTTAGAATATTACAAATGGGCCTTCTAATAGGTTACCACCTACAGAAGTTCTGCAGCAATTAATATAAAATAAGCCTTGCAAGTTGAAGCAAACAATTTGCGCAGGTGTCCCAACTTCTGTTACTTACTTAAAAACCCTCTGTGTGTCTTAATGCAGTGTTGGAACAGACACAACAACAAATAAAAAAGTACAAATCTTTAAAAAAAACTGCAAAAATTATTAACTGTTCAAAAGTTGTTTATCAAGAAAACACAAGACTAACATGCTTAACAAGTTTATAAGTAACAGACAATTTGCTGCTGAGCTAACAAGCCTATTGTTAACTAAGCAGCAATACCAAATTTGTCTTTATCCTTTCTCCAATTGAAAAGCTGAGGCACATAAAACAAGCTCATGGTCCAAACTCAGATGGTATTCATTTTAATTAAAGGTCAAAATAAAAAGGTCTGATTTCATTAAAGTAGCTTTTCCTGCTGTTTAATTGCACAGGACGACTTCTCCAATTCATTTTTTTCCAGTTTATTACTACAATTTCTTTAACGTAAAGGCTAATATTCCAAATGTCTCTGCTCTCTTGTAAAACGAACCTCGACTTGATTTGTTTACATTACAGGAAGTTTGCTGGCAAAAAAAAAAAAAAAAAAAAAAAAAAAAAAAAGAGAACATGACCGCTGGCTCAACTGCCATAATATCTAACGTAAAGGAGCACTGCAACTAAATTATCACAAAGCCTAGAAAAGCAGGGACTGAAAAAGATTGTTTTTTACAATTTACAGATGGAGTCTGTTTTTAGTGAAAAATGACCGATTTAAATCAGAAGTCAATCAATCGCCACCAAAACAGCTCTGATATTGTGAGGCTAGGCATTTTACAAAACCCATGAAGGTGTCCTGTGGTATAAGGCACCAAGACTTTAGCAGAAAATCCTTCAAGTCATGTAAACTGTAAGGTAGCGTCTCCATGGACTGGACTTGGTTTTTCCAGCCCATCCCCGAGATTGAGGTCTGGGGTATTTGGAAGCCAAGTCAACACCCTGAACTCTTTGTCATGTTCTTCAAACCAGTCCTCAATTTTTGCAGTTTGGCAGAGTACATTATTCTGATGAAAGAGGTCACTACCATCAGGAAATACTGTTGCAATGAAATGCTGTACATGGTCTGCAGTGTAGGTGGTATGTGTCAAAAGTAACATCCTCAGCAGGCTTGCCTTCTTCCCATAATGTATCCTGCTGCCATCTCTTTCCCAGGTAAACAATGTACACACACAGCCTTTCATATAATGTAAAAGGAAATGTGATTAATCAGACCAGGTCACCGTCTTTCTTTCCTTTGTGATCCAGTTCTGACACTTGCGTACCAATTGTAGGCGCTTTCAGTGGTGGGCAGGACACAGAATGGGCCGTCAGAGTGGTCGGCAGCTATGCAGCGAGCTGCAATGCACTGTGTCTTGACACCTTTCTCTCATTGCCAGCATTGGGTTTGTCATATATTTGTGCTATAGTAACTTTACTACTCAAATCGGTGAGCCTTGGGTGCCCATGGCCCTATCCTTGGTTCACCAGATGTCCTTCCTTGGATCACTTGAGGTAGGTACTAATTAATGCATACCAGGAATACCCCACGTGACCTGCTGTTTTGGAGATTCTGTCGCCAAGTCGTCTGGCCTTCATAATTTTGTTCTTGTTAAAGTTGCTCAGATCTTTACACTTCTCCACATTCCTTCTTCCAATACATCACCTTTAAGAACTGATTGATCACTTCACTATCCCACCCCTGTACAGGCACCATTGCAATGATATAAGCAATATTATTCTTTTCAACTTTCAGTGGTTTTAATGTTGTAGCTGATCAGTGTATAATACGAGAAGAAATCAAAAAAATAGACAATTGCAATAAAACCATATACAATAGAAAATTTAAAGGTGATTTTTTTGTAACCATCAGATACACCCAACAGTATTCAGGAAACAAAATCTTCATTGTCCAGCGATTAACCATGAATTTACCAGCACTCTGCTACAGCTTTAAAATTGACTTTAGTAATCTTCCCAACTGTACATCTACAGTATATGCTAAATTCACAACATATTCCAGCTGTAACATTTAAAAGTGGATATTTCATGTTGCAAAGCCTCATCTAGTTCAGAATAACACACATTTAAGAGCTCTGCTACAAAATAGCCCTAAACTGTCATGCAAGAAAGCGGATACTGTACGTTTTGAGGTCATGGAACAATAAAATTAGTCTCACTGTTTGCTGTATCAGTAAGACAGAGTCAATACCTTTCTGAACTGCCAGGTGGTACTTACAAAAGAAATATACTGCATATTTTAGAACTTTGTATCATTGATAAGTTATCAATTAATCACAAATGGGAGCCTAAGTTTGATGTCCAAGTAGACTTGAGACCATCTTCCTTTTAGTGAACAGGATCCCAAGTAGTAGTGTAGGCATATCCAAAAATCCACATCATGTTATCATTAAAAATCTGATGGTGTCAGAATATATTGGTATCAAGTATCTGTATATACTTTTCTGACTGAAATATGTTTTTTAGCAAACACGTGCATTAATAATTAACTGTGCACTGAGGTGTGCCTCTTTTTTCAAATTAATAATTTTAAATTATTACAAATGATGTAAATCAAAAAAAATGTACCTGTACATGTATTGTGAGCTGTGATTTGCATGGTAATAAATCAATATCTTTGGCATTCTTTATATGAAGCAGGTAAGAGAGAGAGAGATTGATCTTTACTGACTGGTACACATGGCTGCCAGCACAGCAGGGAAGTTGTTGAATGTAATAAAAACACAGGAACCGCTAAAACAAACTAGAGGAGGCCTAAAACAAAAATGTTTGGAAAAACACGTTATTTGAGGCGTTACTTTGAGGCATGGCTATTCAAAAAAATTGTTAACGTCAAAGAAAAAAAATTAATTTCCTTTGCTAGTATTTCATATTATTATTAAGGCGCTCCCCGGCAGCCGTGAGTCGAGGTAATTCTTGGTAGCGAGAACCAATCGGATCGCTCTCCGCTACCAAGATTCTACCAAGAATTGAGAGCACGGGCCAATCGCGGCCCGTATCGGCTACCAAGAATTGACCAATCGCGACCCGTTTCGGCTACCAAGAATTGACCATTCGCGACCCGTTTCTCCTACCAAGAATTGACCATTCACAGCCCGTTTCGGCTACCAAGAATTGGCCAATGACGGCTCGCTCTGCTACCAAGAATTGACGAATCACGGCTAACAAAACTCGGCGAGGGCGGGCCAACCTCTTGTCAGTTAATGTATTCTGCAAAAGCCTGTTCGAGTCGGCACACAGACGTTTTGCGATTTGCGTTGCTTTTTGAACTGAATATTTGTGCAACACGTGTAAAGACAGATATAATAATATATAAATACAGTATAATAAACATTGAATTGTATAATCATAGTTTGATTTTACAGAATGAGCTTTAAAAATAATAATATGAAGTGCTCTATAATTATAAAGATAAAAATCATAGAGAAAATCAACTATCTATACTAATAAAAGGCAAAGCCCTCACTCACTCATTTACTCACTCATTTACTCACTGACTCATCACTAATTCTCCAACTTCCAGTGTAGGTAGAAGGCTAAAATTTGGCAGGCTTATTCCTTACAGCTCAATTACAAAAGTTAAGCAGGTTTCATTTCAAAATTCTACACGTAATGGTCATAACGGTCGACAATGTCCGCCATGTTGAACTTTCTTATTTATGGCACCATCTTCACGAAATTTCGGAGGCGGCTTCCCTGCGCTAACCAAAACCGATGTATGTACTTATTTCGATGGTATGACGCCATTGTCGGCCGCCATATTGAACTTTCCAACGTCACTAATTTTCCAACTTCCCGTGTAGGTAGAAGGCTGACCCCATCTTCACGAAATTTGGTAGGTGTCTTCCCTGCGCTAACCAAAATCGATGTACGTACTTATTTCGGTGGTATGACGCCACTGTCGGCCGCCATATTGAATTTTCCAAACATCACTAATTCTCCAACTTCCCGTGTAGGTAGAAGGCTGAAATTTGGCAGGCTCATTCCTTATCGCTTACTTACAAAAGTTAAGCAGGTTTCATTTTGAAATTCTACGCGTAACGGTCATAACAGTCAACAATGTCCGCCATGTTAAACTTTCTTATTCATGGCCCCATCTTCACGAAATCTGGTAGGCGGCTTCCCTGCGCTAACCAAAACCAATGTACATACTTATTTTGGTGGTATGACGCCACTGTCAGCCGCCATATTGAACTTTCAAACGTCACTAATTCTCCAACTTCCCGTGTAGGTAGAAGGGTGAAATTTGGCAGGTTCATTCCTTACAGCTTACTTACAAAAGTTAAGCAGGTTTCATTTCAAAATTCTACGCGTAACAGTCATAACGGTCAACAAAGTGTGCCATGTTGAACTCTCTTATTCATAGGTAGTAGGCTGAAATTTGGTACTTATTTCGGTGATATGATGCCACTGTCGGCTGCCATATTGAACTTTTCAACGGTCTTTGTTACTTATGGGCCCATCTTCAAGAAATTTGGTACGCGGGTTCCCAAAGCTAACTGAATCCTACTTACGTACATATATACGTCCATAGCCTGCAGCTCGGTCACCGTGTGAGGCGGCGTTGGGTCCCCCATCCCAACGCCTCCCACGTTGTTGGCTGCCTGCCTATATAAGGCCGTCTGTCGCTCCAGTCTCTACATTCCCTTCCTTGC